>BLKR01003401.1:0-147476 GCA_011170035.1 Teleogryllus occipitalis
CTATAATATTCTCATTAAATGACACGAGGAAAGAAAAACTAGTGGTGATCAATCACCACATACTTTCTTACCCTTAGTAACGATTATATAATACTATTTATACTTCAATTTCTCTCCGAATTAACACATCTCAGTCATTTAAAAATATTTGAATATTTGGAATTTTTTGAAAAATCAGAGTTTGCAATGAAAATGATACCTGCAGCATGCAGAGCTCTTAAACGCTCTTCACACTATTCAACAAGAAAACTTTAATCAAAAACGATGGAGCCATTTTTTTTAATTTTGAAAAATGTTCCAGAGTCATCATTTAATAACACCCCAAAATTAAAATATCGGTTTGAAATTCAAGGGCTCGGGACATCAGCCAGATCGATTGAAGAATATCGTTTTTGAAGAAAACCGGCTTTCGGTTTAGCCGCTAGCGTTTTTCACAGACAGACAGACGTTTTCCGTCATTAGATTTTTCGGTATCAAGGATCCTCAATGCATAAATTTTGGCTACACCACGTGTTAGATCTTTTTTTTTTTTTCAAAATTTAGCAACCGGATTAATCCACTTTTTTGTTACCAGGGCCCTGTAATAAGAGTTTTTCTGCAAAAAATTCCCTATTTTTCGCGCAGCATGACATAACTTTCCCTATACTACGTAATCGGTAGCGAGAAAGTAAACAATTGAAATTCAACCGCCCCAATGTGAAAACAATGAGCTCACAGGATGTATCATTATACATGTTACACAGTCCAGAACATATAGGTGGGACGCAGATAATCAGTTTTTGCTAATGAACACGTAGTGTGAGATTTTATACAACGATTTGATATTTCTATGATTGGTAGGCAGACGAAGATACACAGGTGGTATTATATTTGATTATCGAAGGTACACATATGATATTTTCCATGTTTGGCAGGCAGCTGAAGATACACATGTGATATTTTTCCTAATTGGAGCAATAGTGGTCAAGTGAGGTTTTGAGGCAAAAAGATCTCTTATCCCCACCCAACATCAATGTATGATGAGTTGCCTTCAATCAGGGGCAAATTCAACTTGCGTAATTTCACTATGCGAAATTTCCCCCGTGTGTATTGAAAAATACTTATTATTATTAACCACTTTACATGGACTAGAAATTTGTAAAATGTTTTCTGCAACACTGTATTGGGGTTAATATTTTCTTTGGAAACTTCAAATGTTTTTCAATTTATTTGTGTGCTTAGCTCAAATCACACTGTGTCTTTGAGTTAATATTATTTTAGAAAACTTCAAACGCTTTTCGATTTATTCGTATGCTTATCTCGAATCACATTGAATTGTAATCTTTCAGATAAAAGTTATATCATTTTCATTGTATTTATATAAACTGTTGTTCTTTTTACAACAGACTGACCATGGAAACTTTAAATATAAAACTTCATAATGAACTTAATTCTCTTCTGAAATTAATAAATTCACTAACAATTATGATTTCATCCTGACCCATTTCAAAAATTAGTGTGCTTTGAAGAAATCTCCTTGAAAATGGAATTCAACTTCATAATTGACAACTGACACACCGCCACTCTTCCTGCACTTTTTCAACAGTGACTTTCAGTCTTGATCACAGCAACGGGAGCTCAGTTCATTCCTCTGACGACTTCCAAATAGATATGAGAACCATCTCAATTATACTATGTGAGATAGCAGTAACTCCTCAGTTATAGTATAGTTTTCTCGTACGATAACCGTTGAGCCCAATTTTCTTATAATGTGTTCTTAATTAATTTTATAGATCTATTTGTGAATTTTTTGGATTTTCCTTTATATAAGCATGAAATCTTGAGCACCTGAGGACCACAGAAGAACGAATGTCAAAACGTGATTAAAATATGCTTCAACAAATAAACTGTGTTTTTGTGTGATATATACAATGAACTGCTTCTTTAACAACTGTCTTTAATCTTTTTGGGACGTTTTATTTTATTTGGAAAATAAGTTATTCCACATTCCTTCAAATAAATCTGATGTGTTGTGTCTTATATGGAAGCTAAACCGCAAACCAAAAATAAAGATCAGCCTCCGAGGTGCCAGTGACAAATCCGGGCGTTAAGGAGGCACTTACAGGCTCCAGTAGGCCGTGAGCGGGGCCCAACGGCAGTATCGGTTACGCCTCCATCAACGCCGCTGCACCGCGCCACCGAGCCGGGCGGGCCATTGTTAGCACCGGTATCTACCACCGCCCACAGCCCGCCTGCCTAGCCGTCTAAACACGGGCCGTCGTTAGTTCTCACCCCTCCGGCACCGCCTCGCTCGATCGACGATGGCACTTCATGCCATGGCCCGCTGCCCCCGCCACGCCCGCCCCCCCCGGTCGCCTCCGCCGCCATCGGTCGCTTCGTCGCCCAAAGTCCGCCACATGTCACCCTCTTCCCACACATCCTCCACGCTTCAAACAGGCAGAACCACATAACCTCCCATTCCTACTTTACTTTCAGAGAAGGAAATACTAAAGCAATTTCAAAACATATTGTATTTTCGGTCAATTGAAGGTCTGAGAAAATAAAGTTTCGAGAAAAGTAAAGTTTCGAGAAAAATAATAAAAACAGTTTACATTTCTTTAAACATAAAATGCATCATATTTGGTTATGTGAGATGAAGGAAGGGAACAATGTGAACATTTCATCACATTTTAAATAAAATATCTTTAGTAAAAATACGTAATAGTTAGATAAATACGCGTTCGATATATCTGGTTCTTGCAGTCTAAATTACTACGATCGGTTCAACCAAAAATTATTGGATATAAATGATTTATTTCCGTGTTTTTTATTAAAAAATTCTTACCAATATTTACTTCAAAGTTGGGATATGCAACAAATGAATTTTATTGGAGAAATGTCTTAATACATTAATTTTATACACAAACGAAATATTAGTCATTGTTCGATACGTCAATGTCTGTTTCAGTTTCCGCTTTTAGGTTTTTGTTGTCTGTAGAGAGTAGACTGTTGTAATAGTCAATGTTCACAGGCGGAATGTACTTTTGCGACATTTTCATAACATCATTGTACGTTTTAGAATTCAATGGAAGTTTCTTAGGGTTTGCTTTGGATTCAGTCAATTGAGGAAGCTGATGTGTTTTAAATAGACAAGGTTCAGTGCTGATAATACCACTATGCTTAGTAGGAACACACACATCTATTCCTTCCAAAATAATGTTTCGATACCTGCTAATTTTGAGACTCAAGTTACATTCCCGATAACCTTCTTGAAGAATGGTTGTAGGTAGCATTTGTAATTTCATGTACTGGTTCACTCTAATAAAGGAACATTTCCGAGAAGCTGATGCTACCATGGCATACCATTCTTCTGAGACACATCCCCTTTCCCTTTTGATTTTCTGAATTTGAGCTAAAGATCGATCGCAGGGCATAAAATAATGTTTACGTTTAGGAAAGTGGTGATGTATTTGAAGATTGTTTCGTAGTGCAGTGAGAGAGCTTAAAAATTGGGCCATGAAATATTAAGATTTCACTGTAATTTTTCTTCTTCGTGTATTTCCTTCCCATCGTTCTTCATTTTTTGTCATATTCGGTCTTGAAGGAGAACTTTCAATTGAACTAGAAAATACCTAAAATTAGTTCAAAGAGAGGTTATAAAATTATATGAACACGCGTATATCAAGTGGTATTATACATATATTACAAAAATATATTAATTTACAAACTAGTTTTTATTAAAACATAATTCAAATTTACCTCTGTATTCATCATTGAGCTCCAGCTACAAAGAGCCATCTTGTTCAGGACCAGCTCAGGTCTGAGTCCAAGAAGTGAATAACTTTGGCTATTACCCGCCGTAGAAAGTAAAATTTCATCGGCATTTCCTGGGAGGATTAAGAACTTACTATCGAAAATGACAATGTCTACTGATAGAAGGTAGAATGGGGTTTGTGTATACGTGAAAATCCAATTTTCGCAAGAAAGTGGACGTTACCTAGTTCTTGCACTCAGGTCCTCAATTATTTTTCGTAATGGTGTATTCTTTTATCAGCTTCACGCAACCAGAACAAGGGAAAGTCGCTCTCAATGACCGGCGTCCGACAAAGATATCACACTCCACTGTCCGTTAAGAGTTATCAAAACGAATAGTGATTAATAAAAATTGTATGTGAGTACACTTGTGCTGAGAAAAGGTGCTACTGGTTTATACCAGTTTTCTTTGAAGAAAATGGTATTGTGAAAAGAACTAAATGACACACGACCAATAACACTAATGACGTTAATAACTATGCATGTTTATTTTAATATCTCTTGTATTATACGAATAATGTAATAACTAAGAATACATCATTAAATCAACAGAAGAAAATAATGATTAATCACTTCAAACTTGACATGTCTTTTGAAAAAAGATGGAGATTAATTTTGACACATCTATTATTACTTATATATTACTATTATTATTATTATTATTATTATTATTATTATTATTATTATTATTATTATTATTATTATTATTTAATGTCGCAACAACATCTAGGTCATTATCGACCACTATTGTAGTTAACGTAATAGTAACTGTGAAGAGGAAACGATATGATGAAAAGAGGTGAAAGGACGAACACAAATATAACCATGTCCTAGGCGGGACTCGAACCCGCGACCCCTCGGTCCGAGGAAGCTACAACACTACTACTTTAGCGATCTCTACCACCGGATTGGCTATGATTACTTTTCTTCGCCCCATTAATGTATTTTGCTCTCCTTCTGTCCTAAGTCTATCAACTCTCAACTTCAAGAGAACTATCAATCACTGCTTTGCGTTTCCCAGCTGCTTGGGTAAGGGAAACAAATCTCCGTCCCCACTAATGAATACGCCTTCTTGTGAAAAACCCAACCCTTCAGAAGTTACGGAACTTTCTCTTGTCGATGTTTCAAAAAATTTTTACGACCTAACTAATTTTGTTCCAACATTTTTATAACCAATGGTGACTTTTCATTTACCAGTGCTTTGCAAAGGTAAATAAATGAATTGTAGACAATTACTGTTACAATTTAATCATTTTTATTGGTCATTAAATGCCATGTTCTGGCTTTTTTAAGTGATTTAAGTTTTTATTAATATAAAAATATATTTTCATTTCACTTGAACTCATTAACTTTCTAAATATCTCAATTTGCGAAGGTGGGAATTAATACCAGAATGAATTCAGAAAGTCAGCATTTAGGTATTTATTTCATGTGCATTAATCATGTCTAATACACAGGGCATAATGTTTAGTTTTACAAATTTACAAAAAAATCACCATTTTAATATAATTATGTGTGTTCCAATGTTATAATATCTAGTTATCGTTTTCATGGAACATTTTCTATTAATAAGATTTCCACAAATTCGAATAATTTATGAAATTATCAAGAAATTATCAAGAAACCTAAAAATTTATATTTTCAGTAAAAGGTTAATTTAAAACACGAACATTTTTGGTTTCAACTTATTCATTTAATAATTGGCAATACTACAGAAATAATGTAGGGATTCTAGTTTGAAGATTGATTATTTCGTTATATTTTCCGAGATTTTAGTCTAAAAATGTAATTAGTCATAAACACTTAAATCCTAATTTGCGACTGTCGTATTGTTTCTATATTTCGTGTAGTCTAAATAGTACTTATAAGGATGCCTAATTATATACATTCCAGTCTCTACACTTCTCCTAATTCACCCAGTGTAAGTCACTATCGACACGTAACGCCAAACAGACGCGCGTGAACCGTCAAGGAAGCGCTATTAAAAAATACTTCAAGTGCGAGATTCCTGTCCGCCGGCTGACACGCTGAAATCAAAATGCTCAATACAATCGCAAAGTAATTTTCCGATACTTAAGCTGGAAATCCGTTATTGATGACGTTTTATTGATATTTGATTACCAAACAATCTCCCGATATATGCTTCCCAATGTTTTTTCAATTATGACGAGAGCAGATGAAACTGAACGATAAAGGATTACGTATAGCTGATAGTTGATGGCGACGGCGCGGGGCATGGTGGGTGGGGAGGGGCTCTTCGCATCTGTCAGGGCAGTGCAGCGGTGCGTCTGGTGCGGTGAAGTGCGCGTTATTTAAATCTCCGGGCACCACGCGGCTCAGCGCGAAACGCACGTCACGTCACACTGGTTAATTAATAATTATAAACATAACGAATAACCGTGAAATTGATATCCTGATACGCCCGGATGTGAAAGTTCCCAACGGGATTTTGCAGCGAAGTTTTGGTAAATCTCCCGCAAAGCGTACATTATGTGATTTGCCAGATGAGGTAGCAGTCAATTACAAAAGCTGAAGTTACTCGCCGACGGGCTTACGGGGCCGGGGAGGAGAGGGGGAAATGAGTGGATGAGTAGGTGGTTTTAAAGGAAGACGAGAATGTTTGTGACAATCAAAATGGGGAATTATTTTCACATTGGAAAATGTAATACAGTTTTAATATTCTGACCATGCTTCGGCCACTTCATTTCATTTATACGTAGGAACAAAATTACCCCTTGTTGTCATTAATTCATGGCCGGATTCACAAAAAGAAAGGGAAAGATCAAAGATATTTCTCCTCTCTAACTGATGCAAGTAGACATAAAATAATTATAACTAATTAAATGTTTATTTTGATAGGAATTTCCTTTTTCATATTTAAAATGCATGTAGGCCTTTGTATAAGCCTCTGTAGATCTGTCCAATGCAGACCTCAATTCTTCAAATCTCTCGAATTCCATCTTTGTCCAGTCATCATCCATTTTTTCTTGTATTTTCTTCTTATTTTTCCCCATTTTTCCCTTCAGTTATCGTTTTTGGAAAACCACTGTGATCAGCTTCCGAACTAATGGGATTTTCTTGGCTGGATTACTTTTATTAACCTTCACTCTTGTTTTCCTCAACACCTCTCTTAAAACGCGTTTAATTCATTCTCTGAACATTTTTTCCATACATTTGTTAGTGCCGTTCCTTTGGCATAAACGTGCTTGCAGATTGCAGGAGATCTATATAGACTATACTAGTTTCTTCTTTGATAGAAAGGATGTAATTTGTGAAGCTGGATTTCGAATTACACATATATTGATCAAAGGTTGCTCGCAAAAGTCGAACTGTGAACTAATACTCTAGAATGTTGTTATAGATAATTTTTTATGAACTTTGGCTGAAGAAGAAATAGAAGCAGAGACATACGCAAACAATCTTGCTCTAGTGATTCAGGGCATATCGCGAACAATCGCCGAGCGGTAATCAAAGATGGCCTTGAAAGTGTTAGCAAAGTGGTTAAAAGAGAACTAGACAGAGTGCAAAGACGACCCTTTTAGCTTTAATTGGTACACATAAAACTACGTCCACTGCGGGACAACAAATGATCGTCACGGAGTTGCCTCTGGATCTATCAGCGCCACTTGTGGCTGCTAAGTATAAAAATCGAAAAGGTAAGGTTACTTTCTTCATTGATAAAGAGGAAATTACTGTCCATTCGTTGAAAGAAGAATTTAGAACATTATTAATTTCTTCATCCATAAAGAGGAATTTACTCTCCATTCGTTAAAAGAAGCATAGAGAACATTATTTATCCCTTCATTAAGAGAAAAATACTCTTCATTTGTTAAAATAAGTATATAAAACATTGTGTTAAAACTACAGAAGTATTGCAGCACAGATGGTAGACAAGCAGTACGGGTAAATAAGCGTATGCTTTATTACCTAATGCGCAAGCAACAACGGAATATAAATATTTCCGCCCATCAAAAGCCATAGCTGAGATTATAAGCAGACATGGTTTATTTAGAGCAAAATTATTTAAAATGCTACTAGTCTATTCTCCCCATTGAGAGTGTAGGGAGGATAAGATGACATTGCATATATTGTGGGAAAGCCAACGTTAGTAAAGAATGTGCTTCGAGGTGGAGCAAAAACAGAATATCCAGATTAAATATATATTATCAAAACTAAATTTGTTGAATGAAAATGAAGTTGACAATATACATAAGAATTTTACTTCTTCAAAAGTTTCCGTTTCTGAAAAGTTTGCTAAACTTACCTTTGAATCCTAAGAAAGAAAACCTTGAGAATGGTTAACGAATAACTTCGAATTAGATTACGATTGTGCAGTGTCACACGTCTGGGTAGAGTAATAACCGATATAGAGCATACTTGGGAATAACATCATGTGTTGATCCCTAGAGACAAGATACCACTACTGGGTCGCCTCCCATAGGGGACGTCTATATGTCTGCATGAAGCTGACACGTATAGGAGAACTCAGGAATACGCATATCTCGCATACACGGAGGTTCATTCTCCTGTGGTATTTAGTTCTCATGTACACAATTTCAACTGTTGTTTTGGCTATTTCTCCTTGACCACATTTTCTTCTTTCATTTATAATAAACATATTCTTAGTGGTCTGATTGAAAATGATGGAAAAATTATTTCTAGAATATGTAATTGTTTGAATTAACAGAGTTGTATATATCATGTCTCACCACGTAAGAAATGTTGTTTGCGTGCGTATGAAAAGATAACTCAAAAGTAACATTTGTTTAATTGATGTGAAAACTGTATTATAGAAGTTCATTATTGAATAGTTTTGACGAAATAAATTGAATAAGCGCATTTATCACATCACTGATGTAAAATAATGGCTCTTTTGCCAAATATTTTCTCCATGATACTGCTTTATATTTTGTGCACTTCCTTAAACAATAATCAATATATGAATGCTTAAGAAGATTCTTCTTATTCCTCATTTTCACATCTCACAACTTGGAAGTACATGAAATGTCGGTTTTCCCCATCTAGTTCTGCAATTATAGCTTGGAAATTTCGAAAACATAATTTTGTGCGCCTCTTAGGATTTCCATGTATAAATGACTAACCACATCTCACGGTTATGTACGTAAGTCATCATATTAGCAAAGTACCACCTGAAGCTTAGTTCAAGAGGTTTCTTATATCTTCTGAAAATTTTGAACTGAAAAGAAAATGTTGTGGCAAACACCGTCTCCCTTATTTTATGTTCAAAGTCGTATTTCCTCTTTCCTTCATTTACACTTAGAGCTCGTTAACCAGCAAATTTATTGAGAGACCATATTTTAAAATATTAAGAATTATTTTCAAAGTGAGCCCTTTTTAATGATACAGAGAGGAATAAAGATGGATACATGTCTATTTCATTTTCCCTTAACTACGAGAAATGCAATAAACTTTCCATTGAACATTTCAGTAGTCCCATATCAAAGCGGCATCAACGTTGGACCTATGCAGTTTTTTCATAAATGTTTTAGTGGTTTTGAAAAATGTTAAGATTGAAAGTGAACGTGAAAAATATGGTTGAGATATTAGCTCCCCTCAGGTTTAGCTGATGATAGGGCTGCCATCGGAAAGCCTCTGAAAGACTCTGGAAGTCTCCAACCCTGCTTCAACCTATATACTAAGCCGTGTGGGAAGGTTTGCCGTTTCGCTCTTATTGCCGTTTGTGGTCTTCACCTTGTTACCCTAAGCATGGGTCTTCTTTCATTCCCTGAAGATAGGGGATGGGGTATGTACTAAACGTGTAGAAAGGAACTATTGGTGATATTTTCTGGGAGCTTTCAAGTTATTCGCTCCACCTGTTAACACTCAGAGATTAGCAAGGATAAATATATGTGAAAAGAAAGGATTTATCATTTAAGGGTAAGGAATTAGTCGCCTTTTACGACAGGGGTAGAGTTGCATGGTGCTACTCTATTAAAATTCCCATTCACCATTAGTGCAAGAAATCCTGTCTGTCTACTTTTTTTGTATTCTCACCTCTAAAATCGTACTTTGCGATGTATTAATCATCTTCGAAGTTCAGTTTGAGCCGAAAAAGAATTTTGGTGGACGATTATCATGGTAACTTAATTCAAGACAATGTAAACAAATCAATATAATTCCTCAAGTAATCAATAAACTAAGCAAATCAATATAATTCCTCAAATATAATTTCTGGAGTATAGCTCTCGATAATTAAATGAATCACGAAAACTAGCCTAGAATTTTAGAAAATAAACATTTTTAAGAACCGAACTCTTGCCATTCACCCACTTCATTTTATAGCATCTACGCCGATCTTCTCATCGACGACCCCATCCTCTCTGTGACGTCTCGGGCATTGACGTCGGCGCAGCGCCCTGGCGGCAGCCGGTGCTACTAACGCGATTTTTGTTTTTCCCTTCACCCGGCCGCAAAGCGCGCCACCCTGCCGCGCGGCCCGGTGCCGCCCGACTTCTCGCGTCAACTCGGCGTGCCGGGTATACAAACTGAACGAGCTGGCGCGAGCACCACGCCCGGCGCGAGCTTTTGTCGACGTTTTTGACGTTTTCTGCTGTTTTCTCCGACGGAACGAGCAGCCGGGCGCAGCAGGCAGGCAGCTCTGCGATCGGATGGGGAGGGGGAAGGGTGGCGGTGGGGGCGGGGCCGGGCCGACGGAGCCCCAACCGCCTGCCTGTCAGTTCTCGCGACAGAAGTAAGGATACGGCTCTTGCCGAAGCTGGACTCCTGCCGATGCTACGTTGGATGAGCGATGTTTTCTCAATTGCAATGCTGAAAGGAGTGAAATTTTGCACACACTGTAATGTTCAGTCGGTTTATCAACCGACATACCAAAAACTGAGCTAACTTTGTGTGAGATTTTGTTGTTGTTTGTTTTTTTGCTTTTTTGTTTTTAGTTGTTTTTTTCCTACCTTGAGGATGAGAATATGATAAAAGTGTTGTAAAATCCCGATTATCCGCAGGTGGATTTTACGCTATGCGGGCTACGCGCTTTGCGGATTACCTATGAACTTCTCCAACCTCTCCTGTTTCCTTTCCGGTTCAACAGTGCTTAAAATAATTTCATGTTGTTGAAAAGAGCTTTAGTCACAAATATAGAAGTAGTTTTTCGACACAAAAAACAGTTAACCGATGTTTTGTTATACAGTAAGAAAGAGTGTTGTAAGTACATAAAATTATTGTTTATCTTGTATGTAACTGTATAGCCATTAAATAAAATATGTTAAAAGCATTTTCGTGTTTATTTTCGACTATTTCTCATTACCCGCTAAATTCACTTAACCGCTGCTGTGGCGCTACGAAATGCACAGATAATTGCGAATTTACAATACAATAAAAAAATTTCCCAACTTATGCATGCAAATTTGTTTTAGTTCATTTTTTTAAGTTTTGTTACAAACGGTTTTGTTTTGTTACATCACCATAATACGTTTTGTTACACCATCAATGCAAAGGAATACAATTTTAAAGTATTAAAATAATTATGTTCACTAATTATTATTAAAATTGACAACAGATTTATCAGTTACCCGTTTAAAAGAAATGCGTATAATTTTTTTAAATGGTCTTATCCTTTCATTCATTATTAATGCCCATTCAAGCTTAGGAAGCTTGTCAGTAACTTGAATAACAAGTATCAATTGCCCAAGTTTCTGAATATCGACTTTGTTTTTCGAAAAGTGAGTATTAACGTGTGTAATTATTAAGCTCACCTCAATTCTATCGAATCAAATTAATTTTATTAACACTCATGTCAGTTATTACGAAATATAAAATATATAAACTTCATTTCGACAAAATATATATTCATTAGAAAATGTATTAATTTCTGAAAGATACACTTATTGTCACTTTTCTTTATTTTAGAACCAGGCGAATTTCCCTAACACCAACTTCCATGGTTCTGCCAGTAATTGGACCACTAAGAGTAATAAGTTCCTTTACGAGAGTTATTATTAGTCCTTTTATCTTCTCTCTATTTTTCTGAAAACATTCATGTTATTAAACAGCTAGGTTAATAAGCATTGAAACGTCAGCAACGGTTCCATTCCATTTTAATCAACGATCTCAATACGAAATACTCCAATGCTCTCATGAATTTCCAGTTCTCTGTGACACGGTGCTCAGGAAGCTTGCATAATAAAAACGCAGAGCATTCTTTTATTTTCTCTGTGCACGGGAAAGGAACTCATTTTTGTAGCTTTTACTTTGCTCGTAGATTAACGTGCACGACAGCACTTAGAGGACGATCTTAAAGTCTTCAAAACGACAACACCTCCGGACTCATTTCCTGTAAAAGAACGTACAATCCAAACAAAACGTATCCCGATTGTTCAGAAACGATTTTTATTCATTCAGATATGACAGAGACTAATGGATCTCTTTCCGAATTTCCGTATCTTTCTCATACAAAGAAGACTGGGACAGGCAATTTCCTTTTAAATTAAAAGCAACGAGAAAATCGGAGACTGTCTTTCCTCTTTTGAAATTCCATTCGTGAAGGGGCAATTTTAATATAACTCCGTATTCCTTCATTAAGAAACAGATAGTATGAGCAGTGAATTTAAAATAAAAACCTCTTTTCCTTAGCGGCACGTCAGCTTTAACGCTCTCCTTCCTTCTATGCTCTACGACGCAAAAGGCTTTCAAATAATAAGCGGGCAAGGCCGGAAAGGCGGGCTGGAGGGGCGGCAAAGAAGGAAATGCATTTTATACAGGAGCGCCATAATTAAAACGGTGTCGCGCGGGCGGGTCGCACTTGTTTTTTCTGCCAATTTCGCGCGTCAGCGTCAGCGTCAACTGCGCGCGTCGTTCTCCTGCTGCTGCGCCGACTTCAGAGGCCCAGTTGCCGCCCTCGGCGGAGCTGAGGTTAGCCCACCCATCTCGCATAGCACGATGAGTGCCACCCGTACGAAGTGAATTGGTTTCACTCACGAGAAAAACTGTAGATAAGGCATTCAATAAATCTGTTCAACTAATTTCGAATATTCGCCTAACTTGGCGGAAAACTATGCAGCCTCTGACCGTGTGAGTGGTGTCTTTTACACTGTTAGATACCCAGAAGATCGATAAATATCCAAAAACATTTAAATAATTTTGAGTTTGACTGAAAAATGTAAATATTTGAATGTGTTATTCCGTCTAAATTCTCATCCACTGCGAGGCCCGACTGAAATCTCTCACTGCGTGATCCGACTGAATTTTCATCCTCACTGCTGCACTGCTTATGACTTAACTGACGTCATGCGACAGCAAGGCTTCAATAAATTCAATAAATCTGTTCAACTAATTTCGAATATTCGCGTAACTTGGTGGAAAACTATGCAGCCTCTGACCATGTGAGTGGTATCTTTTACACTGTTATATACCCAGAAGATTGATAAATATCCAAAAACTTATTTTATATTCTTGGAATTCAAAAAGAACTATTCGAATGTGTATCAGTGTGCACCATGCAATGTTATTACAGTATTCTTGAAGAATGTTGTTTGTTAAAATATTTAATTTGTTATAGTGTTATTTGAGAGTGCTTACTTCTTGTCCTTGAGCAATGTGCGTTCTGTTTTTGGAAACATATTTCGTATTATTTTCTTCAGCAGCTTTTTGGCTGCTGCAGGTCACTAGTATTATTATACTAGTATATTATTAGGGTTTATATATGCTGCAGTCTGGCAACCGCGCGGCAGATATGTTGTATATTTCACCCACAGAACACGTAAGTACTGTCACATAGTCTCACGAAGTCTTAAAACAACTAGAATATCTCCTTTTAGAGTTCTCCGTTGGCCTCACGACTTCTCGGATGAGGTTGGGTTCAGCTGTGACTGCCGACGGTCCCCTTGTGAAAGCAGGGGTGGGTGCAGACATTCAGTTTCAAAGGAGGGTTACGGCCTAATTATGCTTCAATGCAAAAATATACGTGTACTTAGAAGACTGCGTGAGTGCTTAAGCGTAAAACTACAGTTCTCTGAAACCGGAAAATTTTATTTTTAGTTAACAGGAAACTTCGCAAATGAGCCACCACACAATATAAGGGTCACGCAAAACTCATGAACTGTTTTGTTATAATCACCTGTTTTATGTGAATATTTAACGTGCGATTCATATAACTTACGAAGCGTCTATGATTCTGTTGCCTGATTCTGTCCTTTTCAACAATATATGCTGAATATAACTTAGGAGATTACCCGTTTGGTTCCCATTCCCTTTCCGTTCATGGTTTCTCTCAAATGCAGTAGAGATGGTTGTAACAATGATACACCTCCTGTGATTCTCAGAGGTTCGTCAAATTCATTATTCTGATCATTCTCGCTAAGATAACTTGTAAGTTGATATTTACGGGAAATAAACCTTTGACTGATGAATGTTCAATGAAAGGTTGGCGACGATATGGGAGTAAAAAGCCGCACGAAATCTCGCCAAAGAATAAGGCGTCTACGTGGCGTACAAAACGTTTCTGTACCAGCCAACGACGGGAGGCGATTAAAATATCTGATTCCACGCATGAACGAGAGAATGAGTGACAAAATGGTGTAATTATAGTGCAAAAATGATTCGACCAGGCAGCAGTTTCAGGAAGCAACACAGTTCATCCTTTACCCTTTTATAAATATGTGCATTAACGTTGGCATAACAAAACATCCCTCTGGAGTTTCATAACCTGAGATTTTTTATTACATAATAGCCGCAAGGAAAATGAAGCAAATTTTTTAATGATAATTCACCTTAATAAGCTGAGGATATGAAAATTGAAAAGGGCAAACTTTGAAAGAACACATTGAAAATTAACAAGAGGAAGAATATAACATAGAACTTACACAAAAACTATGTGCGAATCAATAAATATATAATTTTTACTCCTGAAATGTCGTTAGAAAGTAACAGTTACAGATTTCTTTTGAAGAAAGGGGAAACACAGAAAATATGTTTGACCACAGAGAAAACAAAATTTGCTATTATTCGAAATACCCTCGTCAATATGCTTATCGCTTTCGCAGATTACACAGACATGATAACCAATCAATAATAGAGTTGGATTACTTTGATCGCAAAAATTAAAGGAATAAAATTCATATTTACGAAACATTTTTCCCTTCACACACAGATTACAAGCATGTTTTGAAAAATTTAAAAAATTAATATATTTCCCTTTCTAAAGAACAAATTATATTAGGCGAGAGTTTATTCAAAAGAAACGAGGTAAATAATAATTAGAAAACAGTAATATATTCGCATCAAATCTTTTTATCCTTTTTATTTTGGAAGTAAACAGGATGAATTGCAGAGACACGGAAAGAGAGGGAGGGAGCCAAAAGTAATAGATGAGAAACAAACTGAAATGATCCTAATGTTACGGGGCGAACTGGCATACGTTACAATTTTAAAACATATAACATCTTATGACCTAACTAAACTACGACCTAAATAATGTACATGAAACAGTTTGGGAGGAAAGGGTGCTGGAGTCACTACAGGCGTAGTTTGATAAATGTTTTATCGGACAAGGCCAAGAAAGATGAACTTTACTTGCCACAATTACTGCGTAAAATGCATCTTTAGAGGTAATTGTGCCAAAAGAAGCCTTTCAGAGTTGTGCTTTTTGTTTCTTGAACATTATATTTTCTTTCTTTTCTTTATTTCCTCCTCTTTCCCGAAGAAGTAATTAAGGTAAATGACCATAAGTGTTTCTCTTTTATTTTCTAGAGAAGGTCAACAGATTCAATCATTATCTCGAGTCGCTCCCCCCCCCATTAGCATGCCAAATGTAACTCGAGAGCAGGCGCCATCTAGGGAAACAACCTTAGCAGCAGCGCTATCCAGTCGGCCTTGGCCCGTAAGTTGCCGCCACGCCGCCGCCGCCAACGGCACCGCCATCTCAGAAGGCCCTGACAAGCTCTTCGGCGTCTCTACCGACCCGCGTTGACCTCCACTTCGTACACATAAGTCAATGTTTCTAACTGCCGTGTGCATCTCCATGCTCTAGCAATGTAGCCCATTTCCCTGGAAGAGAACCTTTCCTTGACACTTACGATCAACCAGTTCAATATACAGTCTTCTAACGAGAAAAGACTGAAAACAGGATTACTCTTTAATTGCGAAAATGAACTCGCGTTCGTCACGAGATAGCAGATATTCCAACTTTTGTTTGGAGTTGTGTGAACCGTAACGACAAACAATAACACGCATGAATAACATACCACTCAAAATATTAGGCGTTCAGTGTGCAAAGTCTAAATAAGTATCATGAAATGTCTAAACCAGGGATCCTCAAAAGAGGTTGACATCGACCTCCTGGGTGTTGATGGAATTTTGAAGGGTGTCTATAATGATTAAGAGGTCTATTCGGAAAATGAATTGGAGTCTGATCAGTTTAATCAAAATCCCATTAATCACAAAAAATGAACTTGATTATTAATTATCATATTCAAATACACAAAACACGAAAATTCTGAATTCATTCCTCTTCCTTCGCGTCTACGTCTCACCCTCAAGATCAAGAGCTTAGCTAGGCTGGTGCAACCAACACACCGCTCCTGGGACTCCAAAATCAGGCCGACTTAATAAGGAGATTATTTTCTCCATTGCGTTAGGTACATTCTTATATCAATTAAATCTAAATCTCTTCATTTCAAAGTTGAGTAAACACAGATAGGCGCGCCATTTCGACTTCCTGCACCGCGGCTTCCGGAAACTGTTTATGATGTTCAGAAAACTCAAAAACTTTGAAACCATGTATTCCCAACATTACACCACCACGCAAGAAAATATCCGCAGTAGACCTGGAGAAATATGATTGCCAGTTCTTAAAAAACGCATTTTTGACTATTGTACCATTATTAAGTAAATTTTGTAAATATTGTACCACAAATAAGATTATAAATTCAGCTCAGAAGCCGAAATGACTTTGATTTTTGAAAAACGTGATATTTACGAAAATATCCGTGTACCAAATGGCTTTTAAATCTTTAAGGCGTTTTCGTGCAATTATTTATGTTATGATTACAGGGAAATATATTATGGAGAAAAGTAATAGGGGTAGACGAAGCAAACACTTTTAACAGGGATCAATGAAATAAAACCGTTTGGGAATCCCTGGTCTATTCAAATATTACTCTGTGCTAAGAGGTAAAAATGTTAGAAAAGTGAACAACTATCTTCCAATGTATTTTCACTCAGTGGCGTCTCATCTCGGTTGCAGAATCTTTGCACAAAAATCAAAGATTTTCGTTATTTATATGTTATGGTTAGGTACATAAATACCTTTTACATCAGTCCCAACATGTAGCTATCTCTCAGCTCATATCATTATTTTAAAAGCCAGTTACGTTTGATGACATTAGCCGCTACTCTTTGCAATAATAAATTTGCAAGAATAGGGTATTTTAACACAATATATGTTATCGCCTACTTCTATTCTGCATATTTTTTAAGGCAACGATGTCTTTTTTGCGTCGGAACATCATATTACATCATATTTGGGATTTGGGATCATAAATAATTACACGTTCGCCTACATCATATTAACCTGCGTGCCACTTCTATCAATCTGCCTCGATAATTGTCGATACTATCGCTTCGCTGTTTTCACTGCTTCACCCAATCCCTTTTCTTGTTAGGTCTGTAATTCTGTAGGAGTGTAATAATTAAAGGAGTATGTGTGAGAATCTTTAAAAATAATAGATTGAAATATATGATATTATGTGTGTATATATTATATTTAAAATAAAAAGACAGGAAAATATGAATATTTAGTTGGTCACTCTCCCAAGTAAAGACTAATATGTTAAGACAAAATATTACATTACACAAATAATACTATGTGCACTATTTCACATTTTATTTTTAACTTACACTTCAAATTCACCTTACTGATTAAAATTTTAAAAACTTTAAATTGTAATGCTTGTGAACGTAGATAGTGCAAAATATAATTTCCTATTTTTATTTCGACATTTTTCATTCTCTTTTACATGCATCTAACGTAGCATGCACATTAAATTTCGTCAATTCAATATTACAAAGTATTTGGAAAGGTTGTCTTAGACACCGTTTTTTCGTACTTTGCGAATTAGGTGATCAAATATTGTCTAATAATTATCATTCGATTCAAACAATTATTAATCGCTAGTAAGAGATGTAATGTGCCGACCTGGATGGCCGAGGTGGCTAAGAGCGAGTACCGACTCAGCGCTTCGGTCCGAAGGGGCGCGGGTTCGAGTCCCGCTTTGGGCATGGCTGTTTGTCCCTTGACTTGGTATGTATGTGTTGTCGCGGAAGGCCTCGCGTTCTGCTGACCCCAGATCAGAGGAGCCCGCAAGTGTGTTGGTGTCTAGTGTATGGTCGAATATGCGTCCCATCGGGGCGTAAAAGGTAACCGGCTGTCGGCTGGATAAAATCCCTAGATAAAAAAAAAGAGATGTAGTGTTTTAGCCTACATATCGATTTCTTTAACTGAAGGTTTCTCTAGCTGCCGAGATTCAAACAGTTATTAATCGCTAGTAAGAGATGTATGTTTTAGCCTACATATCGATTTCTTTAACTGAAGGTTTCTCGCCGAGTTAGCAATATATTGATGAAAGAATGCAAACCTTCTATCCTTGAGGCAGAAAAACTGCCACTCCTGCGCAGTTCTTCCGATGTTACGTAGTCCGAGTTTCCGTGACATAACCTCGCCACAGCACTGCCATTCTTCACTGTCGTGCTGGTAACTCCTGCCCTCGCGCTATCTTCTCGCTGAGCATGGCGCTCCTCTGACACCAATTTATGTGCTGCCTGGTATACGCAGTAGCACAAAATCTCAACCAAAAGCGAACCCTGTTGACTAATCCCAAACCACTTCTTTTGCTTGCTTGTCTTCATATACATTTGCCAAGGAGCCCTCCAATACGCCAAAATAAAAACCATTATTTCTCACCCCCGACTCTCCAACAATTTGGTCAAAACCACTTATTTTAATGTAATAACTAATAATATTACTCACTGGTGTTCTACTAACTCAATATCTCTCGTACAACTAAACATGAAACATGAAACAAGGGCCTTTCAACCCCCCTACAACATGGTGGACACCATTACAGTGGCGCGCTCTCCTGTAGCACCTTTTTAACAGGAATTAAATATGAACTTCTGCGAACGTTTTATAAAACGTGCGTGACTGCTGCGTAGGTTCCTTGGACGCAAGCAGGCGCGTATGTTTATACAAAAGATAGCTCCGATGTTGGCACTTTCTTCAGCGGTTTCTTAAATGAATATATTATAAATAATTGAACGTTTAGAAGACACTTCCTATTTCTCACAAATTAGCCAATTTTTATGTGCGGACGTTGGCGAGCATAACCTGGCGACACTAGCGCCTCCTATAGTAGCACCCTCCAGATTTTGTCTCCGATTTTGAGTCAAAGGCCTTGCACGAAAGCACAATCTCAGCATGTCTTCAGGGCTTTTTACAATAACACACGCTACGCAGCTTCTTATGCCACATCCCCGCTTCCCCCTCCCCAGGGTAAGCACAGCCACTCATTCTTCCACAACCTCGAATCACTCGTCTAACACGCTTCTCTCTCTTTCTCTCCCACTCTCCCACCCCTTCCCTTTTATCCCACTGCCACACCCGGCACCAGTCTCTCGCTCCCGTCCACGCTTCGTCGCTCCCCAAATCCCTTTCCTCCTCCCCCTCCCCCTCCCCGCCACCCTGGCGCCTCCGCCAACAAGCTCGCAATTTAATTTATGGCAGTGTATTATTACAGACCGCAGGCGCGCCGCCGCCACCGCCACCACCGCCGCCTTTTCATAAGTACCGAGTTGAAAGAGGCCGGCAAAACCGCTCGCTGAAACGCGACCGCCAAGGAAAAGGGCCCGTGCCTCTACCACCGGGGGAAAGAAGGGGAGTAAAGGCCAGGGCTGCTACCGCCTTTTTCGGCACCGTCGGCGCCATAACGGATTGTATTGCGCCGGTTTGGAAATCAAATCACGTTATAGGCTAAGTTATAGCTGGCGGGGAGAACAGCCGCAGCCGGAGAGTACGGCGTCGTTCCAATTGCGACAATTCATCACTTCAGAGCGATATTCGCGATTTTATGAAGACATTCGGGGCTAGACCGGGCTTTTTCCGATACGCACCCTACGTGCATGTGCGTGTTTTGCGTCTTTTTTGGCTTTTTTCACACAGAATATCGTTCCCAGAAATGTCGGTAGCTGCGACCGCTGAGGGAACGCCTAGTGACCGCGAATGCCAATAAACGGGCGATCACGCTTTCAATCGCAATGGTTGTCGGAAATTTGTTTGATGTACCGAACATCGGTGAATTGTTGTGATGCATGTCGAGGTTGAGTTCATAGGTAGACTAGTCTGATCAGGGGTTTCCCAGATCTCTTTCAGAAGAGCATCCTTTCAGCATCTTTTACACGGCACCCAACATCAGGGTACCAACCGCACGCGATCTTTCCTTTTCTTGCCATCCATCTCCCCCAAAACTAATTGGGTCACAGCGAGAAAATAATACCATGCATTCCCCCTCATAATCAGCTTACTACATATCTAAATACCTGATGATGGACTAATGCATTCCGAAATATAAGTGAACTAGGACAATTTTATTTATTTGGCATGATATACCATTTATATGATACCATTTACCTGATAAACATACCAATGCGAGATTCAGCTTATTGGCAGTTTTTTTTGTTTTTTTTTAATATTCCTGACTTGAGGTTCCTGCGAACTGCGCAGCTTGGCTGTTCATTTCCATGCGCCGTCCACACATTCTATCTGACCCGTTCCCCTTTATTTTCCCGAGGCCCTCTCTAATTATTCTTCGTCCGAGGAGTGTGTGTGTGTGTGTGTGCGTGTGTGTGTGTGTGTGTGTGTGTGTGTGTGTGTGTGAGTAAGTAATATTAAAATTACACATATTTGAATTACTAATGAAAGCCAGTTCTCCTAATGAGCAATGACGATGTTAATTCTATTCTGGCGGCCTCGTACCATGTCTGTGTGGCGAGGCCGCGATATGAGGGCTCCCCCAGACCGGCGCGAAATATCCGCAACATACGCGGAATTTTCGCAGGGGAAATTTCGCATCACATATTGGCTTATGAGCACGTTTAAATCAGCGCCGCAGGCCAGCGTCGCGGCAACGGATTTGCAGCGTTTAATCCGCGGTGGATTTTGTTTCCCGTTCGGACGTGTGGAAACCAAGGCAAAGACTCGTCATATGTCGAATATTTTCAGCTCACCGGAGAATCTGACACGACTGAACGGTCAGAAAAATACTTGTAATCGTGTTCAGTAATTTAATTAATTTTATATAGCATTAAAGTTCGATTTTTTTCTTATGTCTTCTGCGATAAGATTCAAAATTTCATCAAAGGCGTCACTGTATTTTCTAGTAAATATAAAAGCGTTCCTCGTTCTTTCTGGCATTAAGGTACGAAATTCTCCGCACTTTTTCCTTTGTATGTCAAAATCATGGATACTTTTTCTTCGTTTTCTAAAGAGATATTAACAATTTGATGGAAAATTGTAGATGAAGGTAAAATCACCGTAACGCATGTGCTCAGGAATCTCATTTACTATCTCTACGAGTAACTTGGCATTTCTATCCCCTGTATGAATAGAAGCGAGAACCTCTTCTTTATCGGATGAAAACTGTCACCAAACGCTGGGTCATAGTTGACGCTCCAATATGAACGGCCCCGCGAATTTCATCGCCACGTCTAGCGCGGACATTTCCGCGCCACACTTGATGCGGAACTTCCGCGCCGGTCTGTGGGAGCCTTAAAGCTGTGACTTCATATTGCTTTGAGGCTGCACAAGCTACACACGCAGAGCAGACGTGCTGTCGCGGGAGCGGAAAAGGGAGAGGGCTTTTGCGGGAAGTGATGCGCTCACTGCCAGCCCCGCACGATGCCCGTCGCTTAAGGGAATGCCTTTAAAAACTTTATGGTCTCGTACGAAATTGCATCATTACCGCCCAATTAAAGCCTTGTGTGCAGGTAAACAGATCGACTCGCGATAATGGGGTTTGTGAAATTAAGATTAGATGCGCAGCATTAAATGTACATCTAGATTTGAATACTTCATCAGGTAAAATAATTTTTTTTATCTTCGTAAAAAAAATACCAAAACTGGCCAGAAGATCTGTGATTTTTTTTAGAAAAGGAACCATTATAAATTAAAAATAATGGTAATGAAGGAAGATAAATCAGTTCATTCTAATTGTGCCATAATTTCAGTACCTCTTTAAAAAATGCTTATTTCATAAAGTTTGAAAAATCTATAAAAACTGAGTCAAATAAAACTAAAGTCTTGACTAATGAATTAGTTATTAATTATTTTGTAGTTTTCATAAATTAGATTTTTGTATTTTTGTCCTCCCCAAAAAATCACTCTTAAAACACACAAGTTTATTCAGCTATATGATCGGTGGATTACAATAACTGACAAATTTAGCCCCGTAAAACTACATACTGCCGACCTGGCTGGCCAAGGTGGCTAAGAGCGAGTACCGACTCAGCGCCATCAGGCCCGCTCTTCCGCCTAACCACATGTCAGATGCATACAAAGATCAAACATGTAATATTATATACAAATGTAAAAAATATATTTATGTTGCAAGTAGTCAGTAGAAACCAAGTATAATTTAAATGCAGTTTTTAAAAAGAGAAATGAAATATTAAAATAGATACAGAAATGTGGCAAATTTTGTTTGACGAATTATAAATTCATAGACAGAAGTTAAAAACAAGTTGAGTTGAACAGCATTGCTCCAAACGTTTTACGCGCTACGCGGCAGCCTGGTATTCACCCCGAGCGATTGTAATATTTTAATACCGATTGGTAGTTAATACTGATATGTAGTTTTCCGTGTTTTTTTATCAATACCATGTGAATTACGAAGCAATCCCCTAACAAACAGGCCGCCCGAGATCTGCCCTTCCTCATCCTTCTTCCTATTTCTCCCTTTAAACACACACACACACACACACACACACACGTATGTGCTCTACACTACCGCAGATGACACGAGACAGGACACTTTAAACTGATCACAGTTGAGGCGGTGCCTCGCCGGGAAAGATATATAGAGGGGAAACCGCAAATAAACTCGTAAATATGGCGTCGATTCTCGCTTTCCAGCGGGATAGAAACACCACCACCTTCTAGCCATAATAGATTGATTGATTGATTGGTTTTTTCGTGTTTCCGGGCGCGTCAACTGCTTCGGTCATTAGTCTCGTTAGTTTGGTGCATGTTTTTTTTCTCGGGAGACGGGGGTGATCTTCCCCCGCTAGATGGCGAGATCCAGCGCCGACCTACCGTCGGCTAGTGGGGTTTCCCCCTAACCAGGACTCTCCCACCAGCGGGGCATCGCTCCAGTCGGGGCATCGCTCCAGCCCTAAGCTCCCGACCGGTCTCCCGGAATATGTAGTAGTGTAGTGCATGTTAGTGTAAGTGTGTGTGTGTAAGGGGAGAGGATAGGACAAGGAAGAGGAAGGACAGATCGCGCGAGGTCCGTGGCCCGTTTGGTAGAGTACTGCTCCGGCATTCACCTGGTGTTGATCGGAGAAACCATGGAAAACTACCGATCAGAGCAGCCGGCCGCTAGAATTCTCCTCCAGACAGCGACTGAATTCGACCTAGCTGAAAAGCCAGTGTCGAAAATCCTGCCGCCGTGGGGAGTGTAACCTAGGACCTCCCGGTCAGAGGCGCTGCAGTGACATCAGTTGATGCACTGAGCTACCGCTACCGGTTTCTGGCCATAACGTGCCTACACTTACGGAGCTAACTACCTTAGCAGTTGTCACATCCGCAACCACTACATTCACACTCACTTCAATGAAGGTTGAATTATAAATGTGGATCGGGAAACAGTCTATCGCTTGGTCGTAAGGATGAAAGTGGGAACAAGTCAATATTAACTGGTTAACGTCCCTTTGCTTTAATACAATATCAATAGGGAATGGTATTTGAAAATTGCATGAGTGAAGTACCGTTCCATGTGTTATTCGCAAATACATCTCCGTAAACAATACTAACGCTGTCTGAATGCAAATTAGCCTTCTCGTTCGCGAGTTTTCCGAGCCGTGCTCTCGCACACTAACAGCAAGCATAGGCTTTCATTTGTTAGCTGTCACTGGGAGTTAATATGGTAGACAGCGAGGGCGTGAATCATAGGCTGAACTCAATTTTCTCGCTGGTTCGTGAAGTACACGACTCCCTCAGAAAACTTTCTTCGCTTGTCTTTCCCTACCTTTCTCTTCTTCCACTCTCTGTGAACAGTATTTTATGATTCATTTTACATTCCTTGAGCAGTTTGGTTTCAAAATATAGAGTTTCTTCATAGCGAAATTTATATGTAATACATATTTCCTCACAAAGTCAATAGAATCGTGTGTATTAACCAGTAACTGGAGAAATAACTAGAAATATAAACCAAAAGCAAAATTATATTTTCGCAGACATATTCCGTTTAATAATTTTTGCTTTGATCTTGGTTATTAAGACAAAACAGTTCATTACCCTTTTGATGATAACGAGGACAAGACAATTTCTGCTGGATACAAATAATTCTGGCATCATAAAGAGAAAACCTAAAGAAATGTTTAAAATCGGTTTCAGAGTTAAAGCAACACGTTAAAAGTAGAAAAGGCCATTTCTATTCCAAATTCAGTTTAGCAAGAGATTTTAATATATTTATTTACAGGATGATTCAGAATTCACTTAAATTTATAGTATTCATCTGCTTCACGGTACAAGTCGTAAACAATATCCTTCTTGCGGAAGTACATTCACGTCAGCAAAGAAAAAATACGTGCTCTAGTGGCAAAACTTTCGACACACACGGACACATGCTGTCAATTTTACGCACCGAAATGAAATGTTGTTTTTTTTAAATATGGAAAATAATAGTTACCAAAATATACCGTCGATGATGATAACATTTAAAAAAAAACACTTGAATTCTACTAACAACAACTCTTTCACCCGTCCCCACAAAACTGGTCAACAATTCCGGGAAACTAGAGGTAATGTACGTGCCATACATTAAATGAAATTGCTCACTCCAACATTTTAACAATGTTCGCGTGTCACAGGCTCATAATGCCACAAATTCCCTGCATTGTTACTCTTTACACAACATTCCACCAAAGGCGAAAAAGCATTAAATCTGTTGGAAAACAAAGTTCTGTAAAGTTAACACATTCAATTGCTGTGCGTTGCCAGTGATGGTGCTTCGGTGAATCGTCGAATCATTCAAAATTACGTCACAATTTTTTTCTGTTTATTTTCCTTTAATAAAAGCTAGTTTGAATTATTTTCAATGTAAGTTTAATAACAGTAGCATAGGTGAGACGTGCCGGAAAGAGGCTTATCTCAATTAAACTTATCATTTTATTTTTTGTATTAAAATTAAATGTAGAATCGTTTTATATATTTTGTTTAAATTTTAGAAATCCTTATAATTGTTTTAGTCAGGGCAACTATCACTGTTGCGTGACTTCTAATAACCACATGAAAAAATCTGCATAAAAATCTTCAGCAAGAATTTGAATATTAATCGCTAGTAAAATTTTACAACGTACTTTTCATGTAGCTCATAGTTATATTTTAGAAAATATGTGCCCAAAATATTAATCTCAATTATATATGTGGTTCTTTATTGTTCCAGATGTAATATTTAAATGATGAAAGGCGAAAATCTTGTGACTATATTTTTAAGCATTCATTCGACTTGGATTGTCTTCAGTTCTGGATGTTGCATTTAAACATTTATTTTACTTTTAAAATACTTGATCGCTGTTTAATCGCAATCAAAACTTGGATGCTCTCTCCGATGTAATTTAAGGTAAGCTTCAATGAAAGTTACCTTGCTTATCTTTATGATAAGCTGCAATTATTGTATCAATGTTTTTTCCTTAGTGGATGTGAGAAATGACTACTGTTCCTGCCTATCAAAATAATTGCAGATACGCACCGCCGACGTTTCGTTTAAATTGCTTTGGACTTTTTGAAGTGATGGTTGAAAGGTGAGTAGGACAGATTTTGCCATATTATAATATAATGTAACCGTTCTCAAAAATCGAGAAAGTATGTGATGTTGTAGCCTCATTACAAATGTATAAGAACGAGAGAATTAACCATTATTCAAAAGTTGATTGGAATGAAATTTGAATTCGAATCCAAAATAGTTTAAAAAATGTCTGGATGTATTGTCTGCTCTTATTGTAGTGAAAAAATGTCTTGAAAGTCGATAATAAAGCATTTGCAAAACGAGTACTTGTTTTTACGTGCAGATAGAGACGATGGGTTGCAGTGTCTTGAGAATAAACGAAAGCACAAGTGAAACGAAGATTGTTAGAAATATATACCTGCAGTTAAAAATGTATGGACTCCATGTGTCAATCTTTACTTTAGTGGGGCCGTTATGCTTGGTGATGTTCGAGAATGAAGAACTGTCCTTGTATTTTTTTAGTTAACACTTTCTTGCGTTACGTTTTTATGGATATAATATATTTTGATATGTTTCTGCACAATGGAGTTCATTTCAAAACCGGCAGTCGGATTGGGGAACAATTTAACGTATATGAATAGTTTTAAGAATGATGTTTACATCAATTTCTACGCTAATGGAGGCCATAGATGAACAACAATACGCAAAACTTACAGAAAACCACTTACTTGTTATCTTAGAGCAATTGCGAACTCTTAGTACACAATATGAGGTGTCAAGGCTTCGAAACACGTCTGTATTCTAAACAACCGGTGGAATGTGCCAGTATATTTGGAAGTCCCGTATGCATGTCAGAAATTACGAAGCAGACCATTGTTTCTCACGGTGATAACGACCTCGTAGTGTCTTGTAATTCGAGGAGAATATTCATTGGCAGATTTTACAAGGTAGATGCTAATCAGGAGCTGACAACCTTGCTGTGGCCCAATGTTGGCAGTAGGCTTATTATGTTCGCTTTCCTTTTCACATTGCTCTTGAAAATGGATGGAGGATGAAACACTTTCTGTTCATATTCTTCAAAACATTTTGTAAATTAGTTCAAACTTTTCTTGTAAATGAATAATAACGAATTGCGTAGATTGCTATCGAGAGGAATATCAAAGGGAATATCAATAGGACCTTGAATCAAATTTCAGGTGTAATGTTATAATCAATTTCTGCTGTTTAATAATTGTCGTTTCGACATTTAAATAAGTATAATAATTCATTTCTATTATTTTAAGGAATCAAATATATGTATTGATGATTTTAAAATTATAATTTTCATGAAAATTGAAACTACCTCATGTTTTGTTTTTAAATCATCAATAGACATTATTCAAATACCAGAATTCAGTTAGGCTCCAAATGGACACCCAAATGGAGCATCCAGCCTAGAGACCATTTCTACAACTATGTAATTCCCCAAAACTCCAAATAAAGAACTGTATTTCGAGTATTTGAAAGTAAATGCGTTCATTTAATTGAACTTATGTTGAACTTTTGTTGTATTTTTTTCTCCAAATATTTTATGTATTTTTCTGAAGGACCCTTCCTGGGTATCCTTAGTAGTTACTGTTTTCCAACATTACTGTTTTCAAACATTGTACATGTATGAGAAATGTAGTTCAAAAATGCTTATGTATACCATGTAATATGAAAACCCTTGAAAGACATAATATTGTCGGACAAGGATAATAAAAAAATGTTTTTAAATGCTGAAGAGATTAACGTTTTTTTATTTATTTTCTTTTGGATAGAACAATACAAAGATCAGTGTTAATACATTCTACATTTGTTATAGTTGCTTATATATACTTACTATTAACTTACAATAATCTTACAAATAATCTTAAAATAACTTACATCACTACTAGGGTGATAGAGGTATCATTGTACAATATCCCTACTTAGAATTGAGATCTGAGAATTTATTTAGGAATGTAAGGAAAGGATATTTATTTTCAATGCGGGTTCTGTGAGTTGGGTTTCGGCAGAGTCTTAGGGGGGTTAGTTTTGGTATATTTGGTATGTTTTGGAAAAAGTGGGTGGATAAAAATAAATGTGGTTGGTAATCGGCTCCAACTGAAATTTTATTTGGAGTTGTGCATTGGAAACGTACCATGGGGCATTCGTGATGGTGCGCAGGAACTGATTTTGGATGACTCGCGATTAACGTAAGTCCTACGGCCCCTGGCGCCTCGCGCAAAGACGTTCGTGGAAGCACCTGGCACCAGCGGGTTCCGAGAAGCAATAGGTGTCGAGGAGGTTGCATAACAGCCTGAGGCAGCACCGATTCCAGAGAGCGTTAGTGGCCGGCATCGGTAATGAAGAGCGGAGCGCGCCCGCCCACGCGTCACGGCGCATAACAACAGCGGCCTTGCGGGGACGCGGCCGGGTTTCCCCCCGCACTCACCGCCGTCCCCACCGCCACTCGCTGCTCCCACCACCGCTGGAACCGCCGCGCCAGCCGTGCCGCCGCCGCCACCACTCCACCACCATCTCTTCCCGTTACGTCGCCGACTCCTCGCCGCGGATCTCCATGCTATCGTTCCCCCGGTGTGCTGTCTCACTGCTACCCCCTCCCCACTCGCCAATTCCCCTGCTTTACCTCTCCTTACCTCGTTTTCTCTCCTCAGCACTCCTTCCCCCGCCTCTTCATTCTGTGGCTACGCGTTTCCCCTCCGTCACTTCGCGCCACCTCTTCACTCCCTGGTGACCATTCTCGCTTCGCCGCCTCTTCACTCCCTGTTGACCATTCTCGCTTCGCCGCCTCTTCACTCCCTGTTGACCATTCTCACTTCGCCACCTCTTCACTGAATGTTAACCATTCTCTCTTCGCCGCCTCTTCACTCCCTGTTGACCATTCTCTCTTCGCCGCCTCTTCACTCCCTGTTGACCATTCTCGCTTCGCCGCCTCTTCACTCCCTGTTGACCATTCTCTCTTCGCCGCCTCTTCACTCTCCGCCGCCCCTTCACTCCCGCTGTCCCGTCACATTCCCTTCGCCTCTTCACTCCCTCCCGCCTGTTCACTCCTTGCATCCTCTTCACTCCTCGCTGTCCATCAACTCCCCGCCGCCCCTTCAGTCCTCGCTGAGCTTTCACTCCCCGTTTCCCCATCATATTTCCGTCGCATCTTCACTCCCCGCCGCCTCTCCCCCCACTCTGGCCCTTTACTCCCCGTTTCCCCATCACATTTCCTTCGCCTAATCACTCCTCACTGACACTTCACTCCTCGCCGACTCTTCACTCACCACCTTGCGCTCTTTGTTGCCCGGTCTTTCCTCGCCGCCACGTCACTCTCTGCAGCCCCATTGTTCTCCGCCAATCCGTCAGCTTCTGATGGCCCCGACTCGCCGCAGTAGTCAGTCTAACTTATCACCATTCTTTACTTCATATCGTACTACTTTGTTCTCAACTTTGTCCACTAGTGGATAATTGCCAACCGCACCACAATGGCTTTTCACTGGTGTCACCACTTCTTCCAACCCCATTTCCGGTACCATCGCCCAGCTGTGCCACGGGCGGCACCCATATCGTGCCTCTAATTGCCATGGTTTGTAACGTCGTTACTTCACCTCCCCTATCACCGTAGGTTTCTATCATCTGCGTCGACATTGTTGCTTCCGCCCTGATTGACGGTGTACGTTCAGAATCCGCCACCACTCCCGGAAACACCATCGCCACCTCGCTTTGATATCACTCCACATGCCTCCCTCTCCGCCACTGTTATCGCTATCGCCTTAACCCAGACCACAGTTCCCGCGTCGGATTCAGAGAAACAATAAGGGGCCTTTTAGGAAAAGACAACTACAAAAAACTAGGTCACACGCAATCCAGGTTGGCCTTTTTAATTTTTGCTGCCGTGCATTTCATTATTGCACAATTCTTAACTTGCTCCAAGCATCATTGCTATCATTTATTTAATCATATTAGAGCGCATATATTTCATCCTCACGGGAATCCAACTCTGATTGGATATTACTAGCAACAAACACAATCACAACCATCGTCTCCTTTTATTATTGCCTCCTCTGTCATCAGCATCATCGCTACCGCAGCATTAATAAACTCTCCCTTATTTCCCGTCAACAGCCGAGCTGTCATCATTATTACAGGCATCCATCTCTGAAGTTGAAGGGTTAATAACAGCATCCGGAAAACTACGAAATGTAGGTTTTTTATAAATATTGAAACAAACTCCCTCACGGTTTTAAAATGTTTATAGCTGTTGTTTTTTCCAACTTTAGTAAAATTTTGTTTTTTCACTTCCTAATGCATTGCAGAAAAGAAATAGTTGCTTTTGAATATAACCACTTTTCGTCGAAAAAAATACTATATTCAGGTTTTGAAAATTAGCAATAATAATTTTCCGATAATTTACCAAATCAAACAATTATTTACTGGTTACATTTCTAAACATTTTTAGAGTGGGGGGAAAGGTTTCGAAGGCTGTCGAGGGTAAGCTGTTCCTTTATCGTCTTATTTAGAAAAGAGTATTTTGTAATGTCCGTCCTCTGCTTCTTTCGTTCGATTTTGTAAGGAAGATTCCCTCTGCCATAGAAACCATTTGATAATAGATGACGCCGCTGTAAACTTTTAAGCATGTCCAATTTTTTTTATCTGTACCTACATCTTATTTTTTTCATTACAGTTTTTTTATCTCCCACAACAAACTCGTTTGTGAGCGCTCCCATCATTTGCTCCACTTGTCCACCGGTAAAAATCATAACCATTCGCATTTGTACTAGTTTGCACTAGTGCCGATCTTCGGGCTTTGCCACATCCGTCAACACCAGGGCCGCAGCCTTCACGGTCACTTCCACCACTACCTCTTCCTCCTCCTCCTCCTCCTCCTCCTCCTCCTCAAGCTGCTATCGTCACTGCAACCTCAAACGCCGCGGCACTGGCACGGGCGGCATTGCGTCTTAGCCAGCAGCAGCAGCAGGTGAGTTATGTCACTACGGAGGCTTTTTCTTATTACCGGAGAGTACTGTGTCAATTGTAATATTTATAAAATTAAATTTTTTATTTTAAAATTAATATTTAAAAAGTAAAATTGGTGATGTAATCGCTTAAACGAATGCCGACTGACAAGTTCAATACATACTGTTTTGTGTTTTACATACGATGTGTAATTTCGAAATGTTTTCATAATTGTTTAAAAATATCAATTTCGAGAACATGATGAATTATTGCAACAAATGTTCCTATATACGAATAACTATCAAGAGCGGATTGTGGATATTGTGGATATTTCGTGTAAAATAGAGGTATTTTTAGCTTTATCGTAATAGTATTAATTCGTGTTTGTAGTTCCATTGCAGTTTTGTTGTTTTATATTTGTGCGATTTTATCTAGATGTGCATTTTTTAGTAAATGTTATATTGTCATACTAACAAATTGAAATTTTTTGTACTATTTACTATCGATTTTAAATTTTATAAACGTCTGAATGTTGGATGCTAGTGGTTTATTTGTGACTTACCTCTTTATGTACCTCTTTCATTATTTATCACTCATTATTTACCTCTTTCATTTAATAAGTATGAATACATTTCAATAAACATTTCACAACACATAAGTAATTAATTATGAGAAATTTCTCTAATTATGCATTTATCTGTGTTTTCCTTTCCGCGGTAATGTTTCAACTCTCTACAAGATAAACCTCATATACTTGCACTTTGAAGTAAAAAGTCCTTCAATCTCCAAATGTTTGACACGAATAATATGCTAAAATTCTTCCTGCCCCCTAATACTACAAAAGGAATTGAAGAACCGAATGTTTTCTCAGCAATTAACGAGTTTTAAAGATCAGTTTCTTAAGAAAGTTTACTTTCTCATTAAATGAATTTACAAGTAAAAAATTCTGTTCCATTTTTCACATAATCCCACAATTTTTATTAAAAATCGACTATGGCTTCCAAGTTGCTAGACGAGAAACACAGAGACCATTACCTTCCATCCATCATAAGTCTTCGTTTGAACTTGCGAACAAAAGTTGGGATGAAGAACGACTTTCCAACATCTCATTTATTAAGGAATTCCTTTATATTTTAGTTCAAAATAAAACTTATACGCGAATTCTACGGATGTTCTTCATTATTTAGGCTTTGTGAAAGAGCAAGGAATAAAGCGATGAAATCTCTTTGAGATTCCTGGACCAGCTCAGATGCTGCATTTTCAGCTATCTGAAAATGAAAAATTCGATTATTCTTACTTCAAATACAACGTGTGTCTCCAAAACATACAAAATAATATGTTCAAATCTTAACAATGTTACTGATTGGGCAAAAATACATACATAAAATTAAAAAAAGAAAAAATATGTTTCATTCGTGAAAACAAAACATTAAATGTATTAGTATTGTTAGTAGGTGAAATGTGAATATAATGCGTGCGAAGCTGATATGAACATTTATTGTCTTGATTTTAAAATGAGTTCGTGCCATTACAGCATATTTATAGTATTTTAATTTAATAAACTACTGTTTTGTGTAAACATTATTCATTTTCAGAAATGATGGGGTTTAGAATTCTTCTTCTGCTCTTTGTGGCTGCGATCGCCTACGCCGTACCATATTCAAGTAAGATTTTATGGATATTTTATAGTGGTTTGTTCTTTATCGTCTCAGACAAAACAAAAATTAACAGGAAAGGAAAACTGTAAAACCCCGTCTCGTAAGAAGGAAATATTAAAAGAGTTCAAAGATTGTGCAACACAACAAACATTCTTCGATACGTTGAATGATTTATTATTGTGGATGAAACAATCATACATATACTTGTATATTAAGAGTTAAACTATCACAATATGGAATGACGGCATAAAGAGTCACTTCCACTGGATCTCAAGAATTCATTTAAATTTCATTCAATCCCAGATACGCAGCATCAAAAAATTGAGTCATTTTATTCCTTTATTTTATTTTTATCCTTTATCTATTTTCCTTAAAAATTATGGCATTTTATCTAACAATTCCTTAGAATAATAATAATAATAATAATAATAATAATAATAATAATAATAATAATAATAATAATAATAATAATAATAATAATAATAATAGTAATAACCCTGTCGTTATTTAATATTTTCCGTTGCTCTTCCCTTGCATGCATGACCTTTATCTATTATTATTTTAATTGACAATTTATTTAAATATATTCCAAAGCTTAGTCTTCTTACATTACTTAGATTTATGTGTCCTTTTTAATAACTTCCCCTCTTCACATCCTCAGCTTACCTCCCTCTTCAAATCCTCAGCTCGTACTTGGCCGTCGCTCTCGCGTCCTGGTTTATCCTTTGTTACACTGACAACATTTCTTCCATTAACAATTTACACGATTCACATGTTGACTATCTCTGAGAACCAATACCATCCTATCATTATCATCGAGTCGGTATTTATTCTGCCCATCTGCTTATAACCCGCGCAATTCTTCTGTCTCACACGATGAAGTTGGATAATGTTGGCAGTAAATAATGAAATGATCGCATTGACTGCAAAGTAATAAACATTGATGAACTAGAGGATTTGAATCCATCCGATAAATTTCAAAGAAAGAGCAAGTTTTTGTGCCATGTGACCACAGGGTTGAACATATCTATTTAGGTGCCCAGAAAACGATATTACAAGTAAGTGTTCACCAGTGGAAATGCTCAGAGAGATATTCGTAACATGTATGTTAGATTGAAAGATACAGTCTACTCCGGTTTTAGTGAACTCGAATACAGTGAACCCTCGGTTATATTGAACTTAAGTCATTGGTTCCGTTTCTCTTACATTATAAATAAGCATAAGAAAACTCGGTTGTCATGAACTTGAACCTCGGCTATAGTGAACCCAGGAAATACAATGTCCTGAAAATAATTCCCTCCTGGAAAAGATTATATCGTCTCAGTGCCACAAATTCCAACATTAGGCAGCTCAAATTTCAACAGTGCTAGAGGCATTGAAGTGTCAAGACTGCATTCCGATAGTTAGACACAGAGGTCATTGTAGAATCAACTATGGAGTGAATATGAAAACTGGAGAAAACTAGAGAAATTACTAATGAACAAGTACGAAGCAAATAATTCAAAAGTAATTGATTTTTTTAAGGACAAATAAAGATATTGAAATTATCAGTTCATGCTGTAATTGTTTTGCAGTATCTCTATGTCAATAAAATTAATCTTTATGGAGAAATTCTGTTTAATTTTGACATCATCGGATACAGTGAACCTCGGATATAGTGAACTAAAAATGTTAGTCCCGAGAAGTTCACTATAACCGGAGTTGACGGTACTAAGAAATATAAATCGAATTGTAAAGCATTAATAACCGGAGGTTAATAACTCTGTAAAGTTGGTGAAGTCCCCCTCTCATTTTTACTCTCTCACGCTCTCGCGTCCGCTTTCTCTCTCTCTCGCTCTCGCTTTTCCGCTCTCTCCGTCTCTCTCCCTTACAACGATTGATTAGGAATAGTCTCATTCTCCCCACGCGCATTTCGCAGCTGGTTGAGCGGCGGCGGCGCGTGTTGCAGAGTACGGGCGCAACTGCAGGGACGTGGTGTGTCTGCCCAGCGAGGAGTGCGTGCTGCGCACGGACCCGTGCGTGGGCGACCGTCCGTGCGGCCGCTACCCGACCTGCCAGACGGCGAGCCGCCCTCGCGCCAACGGTGAGAACACGCGTCCGCACTTCACTTTTTGCTCCGGCGCGCTTATGCGCCCCTCCCTCCCGGCAGCTCGGCGCGGAGGGCCTTCTTCCTCCGACCCTCCTTCCAATCCCGCCCCGCCCTGCCCCGCCCCGCCCCGCCCCGCCCCGCCCCGCCCCGCCCCGCCCCGCCCCGCCCCGCCCCGCCCCGCCCCGCCCCGCCCCGCCCTTCTGCACCAACCGCGCTCCGTCGCACCCTACCGACTCTAACCGGTCGCCGCCGTCCCCCCGCCTCGCTCCACCCACACCCAACCATGCTGTGCTCGGCCAAGCCGACACTCGCTGCACCGTCACTCCACGCGCCGTCACTCCACGCGCCGTCACTCCACGCGCCGTCACTCCACGCGCCGTCACTCCACGCGCCGTCACTCCACGCGCCGTCACTCCACGCGCCGTCACTCCACGCGCCGTCACTTATCTTTACCTCTTTGCTTGTCACCTCCTGAAACGTTTCACAGGATCTCACAGCTAATATCAATTAAGATTTTTATGCTGCAATTTTCATTCATTTTCCACGCATTTTCCATTATTATTTTCAGTGAGACTCTGAACGATTCAGAGACGACTGAAGACTAGAGATACTAGTGATGCTACTGCAGTTCATACTTTCTCGCCTTCTTTCTTAATTTGCAATTTTCGAAAACTCAAAGAGTGCAACTAAAATGAGAACAGCTCCTTTCTTGTAAGCATCCCTTGGTTTATCCCACGAAGATGAAACAAAAAATTGGAGCCATTTTCGAGAAAAAATGTTAATTTTTTAAAAAATTACCTATATTTTCCGCCAAGTTACCCAAAAATTATTCATATTTTTGAATAATTGAAAATGAACTTTTTTAAATATCCGTGTTTAAGTAACAAATTTCTGCAAGAAAAAAAAACTATATCTTCAATATTATAGTTGTAGGAAGACGCCGAAAAATGTACTTTTCTAATTTTCAAAAAACTGGCATTTTAACCAACAATAAACCCTTCACCATTCTCTTAAGTGTAATTTATACTATCCGACGACAAGGTTCAATAAAAAAAATTGGTGCAATTTTTGAGTAAATTTGGAAAATGTTTTTGAGGCTTCATGTAAAAAAATTCCTCGACAATCAAAGGATTCCTTTGAAACTCCCTAAGTCTCGAGTTCATTAAAATCCATCAGGGAATATCAATTTTGAAGAAAATCGATTAAACGGTTTAGACGCTAGCGTTGACTACTGAGGGGCAGACAGACTTTTTGTCGTTAATCAATTTTTCGATATGAGCAACCCACCACAGATGGATTCTGGCTCAATCTCTTTTTTATATTAAGCAATAGGGTTTATTCCCTTTTTCGTTACCAGGGCCCGGCAATAAGAGTTTTTCTGCCGAAAAATAAGCCGTTTTGCGGAGCACGATTGCGTAATTTTCTCTTCTTATGAAATATTTTCGTAAGGACGATAAAGTAATAAGTAGAGACAGGATTTTTATGTAATTACATTTTTTTGTCTTTCTACTTTCCGTTCTCAAAATTATAATATTGGTGAAACGTCGCCGTCTAAGCACAATATCTCATTTTTTCGTTACATATTTTTACATATTTAGTACTATATTACATATTTTATATATTTTGCTATTTTCACAAAATATTTTTACTATTCTATCAATTGATTTCAATTGTATTATGTATTTTTTATGAAAAGATTTTTTTAAATTAGCATTTTCCCCTGCATTATCACTGCGTGCTGTCTACTTGAGACATATTAAGTGAAGACGCGGTAGATGTCAGTCCGGCGCACCTGTTTCAGTTCTCTGTAGCGCGAAGTGCGCGTCAGCGACTGAGATTATTTTCATCGTTAGGTGTAAAAGTATCACTGACCCCGAGTTTCGTGACCTTTAACCTTAATTTCCGAGAAACACCTGTGATCGCCGATCTATAATACTTGCGACGTGTAATGCTGTTCGCTGCAGTGATTGTCTACTGGCTGTAGATATCGCCAGTTTGTGCGATGGCTTCTATTGCGCCTAATCTAACTGCCAAACTACGATCCTGCATAAAATATTGATGAAGCTATTACTATTGATTGATTGACTGAATAATTTTTAAAACGTTTGTATTCTTTTTAAAATTTGTTTAGGAATTTTTTTATAAATGTAATTTCGTAATATGGAAATGTGTTTTATAATTTGTGTATTTTAATATTACATATTATATCTGATATTACATATTTGTTACATATTCTTATTGTTTTCATTACATATTTATGTACATATTTCGATGTTTCATACTACATATTTTTCCGGTCTCTAGTAATAAGTGTGTACATTTATCTTTAAAATAAGCTTCATACAACGGAATATTTATGTGAAAGGCAAAGAATAACACTTTCGACTATAATTGCGAAACCAGTAGGAATTTCGTGGCCAACATTATAAATTTAACTACTATGTTCGTTGATATTGCGTGATAGATATTATGTTGTATTATACTCATAGATTGTGATGATAGAATATTAATGACGTCCAGTATTTTTCACTAATGGAGTAATCTTAAAAAATAGCAACTCTTGCTGTAAATTCCCTAAACTATGAATCCATTCATTGCTTAACATAATGATCTTGAATATTTCTAGAACTCTGTGTAGGCACTAAGAACCTCTGCACACGATCGTTGCGTTGATGTACATTAAGTAACGCGCGTCGTAGAATAATACTGTATCTTATGCGAAACGGCACACGAGTGCTTCGGGCGTTCCTCATAAGATATAGTGCTAATCTACGACGCACGTTACTTATCACGCGTTAAACGCGCATCAACACAACGCTCGTGAGATACAGGCCTTAAGGTATGTGGTATTTATGTGTGAGCGCGGCATCCCAAGTCTTTTGGATCTCCGGGTCACAGCTGTAGCCCTTTTTGGACGTTGCAAAAATGCTAAGATGAAATTGTGGGTCATGAAAGCCAACAGATTTGATATCAAACGTCAGCTCCATCGACCATGACGCGGCTAATCCCGGACAGCCAAGAATTCTTGACATCCTAGGCTTCCGCGGCCAAGGCTGTACAGCCCTGAAGAGAACCGCGGTATGTCGGTCGAAACGTCGGCACCTCAGCCTTCGATGCGACGTCACCCGGATAGCCCAGATCATTTCTTATGATGCTTTCTTCCCATAGCATGATACGAAAGTTACGTTTCTGATTCTTTTTCTCAAATCAGTACATTAAGCAATGAATGAATCCATTCATTGCTTAATATAATGATCTTGAATATTTTTAGAACTCTGTGTGGGCACTAAGAACCCCTGCATACGATCGTTGCATTGATGTACGTTAAGTAACGCGCGTCGTAGAATAATACTGTATCTTATGCGAAACGGCACACGAGCGATTCGAGCGTTTCTCATTATATATAGTGCTAATCTATGACGAACGTTACTTATCACGCGTTAAACGCGCATCAACGCAACGCTCGTGAGACACATGCTTTAAGGTGTGCGGTATTAATGTGTGAGCGCGGCATCAAGTCTTTTGTATCTCCGGGCCACCGCTGTAGCCCTTTTTGGATGTTGCAAAAATGCTAAGATAAAATTATGGATCATCAAAGCCAACAGATTTGATATCAGAACGGACAGTGGACAAGCATAACTGATCATTTCATTATAACATTCTGCAGTCAACCACACTTTATAGGAATTTCCAAAAGATATTTAAGTAAATATTTACGAAAATGTCTGCACATTATTATAACGAGTAAGATTGAATTTTTTAATCTTAAGTATCATAATGAAATGCAATATATTTTAGTTGCTTTTAACATCAACTTGTGAGAACGTACATTTTATATACATTTATTTTAAAGGAACTTGGACTATGTAATAAAAAAACTAAAAACCTCATTTATTCCAAACTAATGATAAAATATTACGTTGTATTTTATAATTCTCAATATGAAAAAAATGTATATGATAAAATTAAATAGTATGAGAAAATTAGACACTATGTTTGCAAATGAAAATATTTTAATGCCATCAATAATTCTTTAATTTCATCTTATATTAAATATACAACATTTTAATTACTATTCAATTATAAACCGCCATCGATTACTTAATTAATAAGTAAATACGTGGCGAGTACACACAGCTTAACGCTCTAAATATATTAGAAGGGTGGACGTTTTTACCAATGATATTCATCGGAAGTCGTCAATCAGCGTTCTTCCTCACGTAGTGTAGAGAAATGTACTTGAATACCCACACATATACACACATTCTCGTATGACCGTCTCTACACTCTCATCCCACACTCATCTCTCGGCACTCTCCAACGGTTGCCATTCACCGTTGTTGTTTTTTTTTCTTTTCAATCTTTTCATCCTCTCCATTTTCCTTCCCATCATCGTTCTTGCACCCTCACTCGCCATCCACACCCCTCTGCCTCCCAGTTCCGATACGTCTCCGCCCCCTGCCGGCGCTGACCACTCTTCGCGCCCCGCCCCAATCCTCTTTCCCTCCTCCCTCCACCCCGTCCCGGCCGGTCCACGGCTTCCTGGAAACCTCGATGTCCCCGCCCCTCCCCCCTCCATTTCGCCGGGCGACGTCCACTCTGTCGCGCCGGGTAAAGCGGTTTTTCCCTCCCCGGGGTGACAGCGTGCTGCCGGTGTATTGACGTGCCTGAAAGGAGTCATACATCGGAGAAAAGTGCGCTACAAAACACGCCGAAATTTCATTCCCTCCCTGCGACGGCGAGAAAGCCATTAACGTTGGTTTTTCGTGCAGGGGGAGATATTTTGCGTTGTGTTGTCCTTTAAAGTGATGAATTCGTTCATACGTGTGCGCGATTGATGCAGTGAAAATATTTACAGGGTCTATGAGCATGTCAATCATACAGTGAATTAATACACTGCTTCTAGTAAATTAAAACATAAATTCAATGTAATTAATGACACAAATATTCGTTATTTGATCACGCTTAAAGTGACGTAATTAGTATTATTTTGAAATGTCTATATCGATTCTACAAAATATAAAACTATATTATAGTATAGTCTATAAATGTGTGTTATTAAAAATGAAAACATGCTTACTATGTATTAATATTATTTTTCGCTCATAATATTTTGGTGACTACAAGAAATATCATTGACTGACAAAGTTTATAAATATAAGACTTTAATAATGATAATAATAACTTCAAATATTCAGAAAAATATTAATTTTCATTCATGTTTCAATTATCGTTAAAAAAAGATGAGCATTCAATAATTAAAGAGACAAATTGGTCTGGAGAAATAAAAGTTTATTTTTGAAAAACAGGACCTTTCCTACTTTTCAATATAATTCCACCAACATTTATGCACTTGTCACAGCGTGTTACCAGCTTTTTATACCCGCTGCAAAGAACTCATTATTTTGGTGTTTGAACCAATTTTCCACAATTTTTTGTTAAAATCCTCGTTATCCTTTATCTACTTCCCACGTAATGCCTTCTTCAGAGGACCAAAGAAATGGAAATCAGTTGGTGCTAAATTGGGGTTGTAAGGAGGATAAGGTAGTTCCTCCTCACCTATTTTGCCGATGGTTTCACGAGTTCGTTGAACAGTGAGGTTTGAGGTCGTGCGTTGTGTTGCTTGAGAATCACACCTTTTCTCTGACATCTATGACGTGTCTCTCTCGCTCTCATGGTTGGCTTCACCTTATTCAAAAGCATATTTCAGTAGTATTGGCGGTTTATTGTACGCTTCTCTTCGACATAATCACAGAAAACACATCTACAGCGTCTCAAACACCGTCAACAGGACTTCTCCTGATGCGGCCAGCATGATTCGTCAAACACGGAGTCCCGACCACTTTTGAACTGTTCTACCCACTTGTAAAACCTCCCGCAGTTCATACAACTTTCATCATACACTTTAGTTATACTGGAGAATACATAAGCTGATTTTTCATCTGCAGCAAGTAAATAAAGAATCACAGGACGATGCTCAGCCAATGTGGAATTTTCAAGTGGACCCGCCATTGTCCAACTTAATTTTGAGGTTACGAACAATCATTTTGGCTGATAGCGCGGTCCCTTTAATTAGAAACCGTTATTTATTTTTTATATTTATTTTAATGTATTAATTGTTAATGTATTATTTTTCAATGTATTATTTTTCAATGTATTATTTTTCAATGTATTAATTTTTTATGTATTAATTTTTCATGTATTAATTTTTAATAGAGATTTTTTCCTTTAGTGAAGTACGTTCCTTAATGATAGATTATGAAATAAGGACAGGTAGAACAATTTTTCGAAAATGTGAGTCCTTTTTGCGTAATTTATCGTGAAAATACGGGCGAGAAAGTACGTTCTTTTTTAGCGCCTTTAGTTTGTAATTGGCAAACATGTATTTAAAAATATAACAATTTTGTTCAAGTTTGTGTCAAAATATTTTGAGTTTTGAGGCATGTCAAGACCTTAATTTTGACACATTTGAAAGTATTTAAGAATTTATTTAAAAGTATTTTGAAAATTTTCTAAAACTGGGAGCCTTACCGTGGAGACACACACAGTCATTAATTTTTGTAAGAACGGGTTCAACATTAACTTTATTCGTGTGATTGCACAAACGTATCTACATTGGCAGATACTAAAATGAAATGTTAAAATGTGGATGGACATACCTGGCTGTAAAAGAACACCAAAAGCTTTATCAAATGATTACTAATGGCGATTTCGAAATAAGGTCAGGTTAAAATGCAATGTTAAAAGACTTCACAAAGTGTTAATAAAGGTTCTTGTAATGAAAGCCCTTAACGTAGAACAGTAGTTCTTCTTACGTAAACAAAAATATGAGAAAAAACTGCCTTGGAGACCGTCGTTGACCCCTACAGCCCCTCTGGTATGTGACTGTTACAGAGGAGGAATATAAATGCTCAGCTCAGAAAGGATTGCAACATTGACTACCCCAAAAACATTAAGAGTCATTTGAAGACGGCTTAAATGAAGCAAAATTTCAAGAACGTCATAAATTCGAGAACATTTCATTGTGTAATCTGTAATTCTATTTTAAATTTCGCGCTAGACTGCGAACTTCGATTTCCAGTACAGTGGAGCTACGGAGCATTTTCCCAAATCCATATCTAAATGGTGAAATAATCGAAAAAGAAAATCCCAGATCTATTTACCTGAATCTCATACCCGGAAGATAGAAAATTATAATTTTGTATCTTTATTTACAAAATATTTGACTTATTAACGACAATGTATGCAGCGGATAATTTGGTTTCGCTAATTTTGGATATCTTTGGATATTTCGAAGTCACAGATCAAAAATATTTTCCCGTGTCCATTGCGATATTCAATTTATTGTGTAGTGCGCTGAATGTAAACATGTCATCAAATGTATAACTGCTGAGGAAGTTTCTTCGAAATTCAAATTACCAGCTGGACAACATACATGCGAACATTTGGGAATTAGGATTCATTATAAAGAAATTCGAGAAAATGAATTCATGGAAATTGGTGTACTCGGGAAACTATCGACAATGGTACAGTACACATTTCAAACGGATGAATTAACTCAACACAGACATTCAAACTGAAATATTATTCCCACAGTAACTGGAAACCACATCCTCCATCCCAGAAACTCCCTTGGAGCGGTTAGCATCTACACAGAGACAGAACTTCACAACACTGTACCTGCGGAGCGTGGAGGAAGACAACTTGAGCCGAGAGTGAGCCCAGAGCACGGCATGTACATCGCCAGCGCCGTTCCCGCGCGTTGCCTCAGGCGCCGCTCCCTTGCCCCGCCCCGCCCCGCCCCCTCCGTCCCGGCGTCGCGACGCCACGCGCGCAGGGGCGAAGGGTCAAGTCGTCGACGGCGGCGGCGTCGCCGTGCGCCGGCCCGGGTGGCCCGCGGCGTCGGGCGTTCGTCGCAACGTGCGCCGCCGCCGCCGCCGCCGCCGCCCCCGCTGCCGCTCTAAGTGCGGATCGTTGTCTCGCGCGCCCGACGCGTCGCCCCAGCCCCGCCCCCCCACACCCCCACACCTCAACATCCCTGCTACGCCCACGCCATCCCCACGCCACACCACCCCGCCATCGCTGCCACCTCCCCGCCACTCCCCGACACGCCCCGACGCGCCCGACGCGCCCGACGCGCCCCGCGCCGACGCGCCCCGACGCGCCCCGACGCGCCCCGACGCGCCCCGACGCGCCCCGACGCGCCCCGACGCGCCCCGACGCGCCCCGACGCGCCCCGACGCGCCCCGACGCGCCCCGACGCGCCCCGACGCGCCCCGACGCGCCCCGACGCGCCCCGCCGCGCCCCGACGCGCCCCGACGCGCCCCGACGCGCCCCGACGCGCCCCGACGCGCCCCGACGCGCCCCGACGCGCCCCGACGCGCCCCGACGCGCCCCGACGCGCCCCGACGCGCCCCGACGCGCCCCGACGCGCCCCGACGCGCCCCGACGCGCCCCGACACGTTCCTCCGCCATCCTCTTCTCCCCTCGCCACATACCACCCACCGGTAGCTCAGTGCATCAACTGATGTCACTGCCATGCCTCTCACCGGGAGGTCCTAGGTTCCAGTCCTGACGGCGACTGAATTTTCGACACTAGCTCTTCAGTTAGGTCCAATTCAGTCACTGTCTGGAGGAGAATTCTAGCGGCCGGCTACTCTGATCGGTAGTTTTCCGTGGTTTATCCGATCAACACCAGGCGAATGCCGAAACAGTACCTTAACAAATGGGCCACGGACCGCGCGCGATCTGTCCTTCCCTTTCCTTCTCCAAACTTCTCCCCTTACAAATACACATACACTAACATGCACTACACTACCACATATTCCAGGAGACCGGTCGGGAGTTTAGAGCTTGTCCCGGCTGGGGCGGTGCCCCGCTAGTGGGAGAGTCCTGGTTAGGGGGAATCCCTTCCAGCGGGGGAAGATCACCGCCATCTCCCGAGGAAAGAAACATGCACTACACTTACGTAACTAATGACCAAAGCTGTTGACGCTCCCCCAATCACTAACAACCAACCAATCATCCAAAGACCACCCCAAAACGCCTCGCTACGTCCCGCCCGTGCCACACCTCGCCACGCCTTGACGCTCAGCTCCCTTCCCGCTCCCCGTTACTAGCTCCACTCCGTCCCTCCCCGCCCTCCCACGCCCTCTTCTACCTGTGTCGCTGCTCCCCTTGCGAATTCCTCCTCTCCTACCTAGGTCCCCGCCCCGCCCCTGCTGCGTCCGCTGACGCCGTTCGCCTGTTTGCCTGCGGGATCGTGCTGACACCTCCGGCTCCGCTCGCGTATTTTACGGCGCCCCTCCCCCTCCCCCCTCCCCCTCAAACTGTTGGGTTCCGAGCCTGGTTTTCTCAATGGATGTTAGGAATTGAATAGATTTCATTTGATAATTGCAGAGTGTTGGTTTCGGACATCTCCACTGATATAGCTACAGCGATGATGATTGAGGTTAGTGGTATTGGTTAGAAAACATTGAGTCATAACAATAAGCATAATTGACAGGTAGCTACTTCTCAAAATTTTCAACATTCACAACTCATAGTTCTTAAGATAAATTAGGACGTTTTGTTTATTGGCTACTGCAACGTAGGTAGTTACAAGACCGCAAATAAAGTTTCACGGATGAGGAGTTATTATTAGACCACCGAAATTCATGAAATTGCTTTTTTTTGCTGATTGCGCATATCGAAAGGAAATTTACATAATTTTACTCTTCAACAAAAATAAAACAAAAGTTGCCGAATTTTATTTTGAATAATTGCATATTTCTGAGATATTTTTCTTTAATTGCATTTTTTTATGTGGCTTATTTAAGAGCATATTTTCCAAGTTTTTGCGTAGAAATGGGTCGAAATAAGATTTTTTGTGTATTCCTCTTTGAAAAGAAAAATGAAGTAAGCCATTCCAATGGCAAAATACCAATATAATATTTCCGATAGTCTTCTAATAAGATTGTTTTCGCTTGAATCGATTTATTTTCTGTCAACTTTATTCGTGCACATGAACTTAGTAAACTGAGCCGAATGTTACGGCATCTTTTAACAAAGCAATTGGTTCTCTCGCTTAATATTTTTTGTTTATTGTGCTTAAAAATATAATTTAATTCTACGTATTTTGTGTCACAATTTAAAATGAAGATTACATAAGTAAATTTAATTAGTTAACAACTATATTTTTGTTTAACGCGTATTCTTAGTTTTAAGCATATACTAGCTATTGTAAAAGCATATATTGCCAACTTTAAGTGCATGGTTGCATGCAGATTTTTAACTTTTTAGTGCCTGAAGTTCTGGGGTCTAGTTATTATATTCGAGCCTCCGAAGACGGCTGAATTTCCGGCACCAAAGCTGGGTCACAGCCAACCACAGTCAGGAAGAACATTCTTGAGTAAATCTGTTCCAATCAGTCTTTCGTCTGTTCCGCCCAATTCCAGACGAAGGCCAAAACAGTTCAACGGGGTGGCACGGTCCGTGATCAGATGCTTCGTCCCTTATCCACACCTCTTTGCCATTTTTACAGCCGACCGACGAACTCATTAGTCATCCTCATTGGCCTCATACCCATTGCTCTACAAATGAAGTTATGAAGCGTCGGAGATTCGGGATGCAAGACTCGAGTCGTCCGAGACATTGTGCTCCATAGCTATTCATTACAATCCATAATTAAAATTGGAGGGATCCGTGTAGTAGCGGTCAGCTCGTTCACCTTCTATCGCTGGGATCGGGTTTGAAATCACGGTCCATCGATGTGGAATTTGTGGTGGACAAAGCGGGTTCACAGCAGATATTCGCGAAGTTCTCCCGTTTCTTCTACCCCCCCCCCATTCCACTATTACTCCATCACCGATTATATCATGTATATTACTAATTTGGTTTGCGCAGATATCGAGAGAGAACTAAGCAGCCTATGGTCATGTGAGCGGTGTTAATGGTATCGTTAAGATACCCAGAACCTCTGAAAGAATACCGAAACAATGAATCACTTTAGATTTTCATTGAAAAATGCAAATAAACGAAATATCGTTTAGGATACTGCGCTGAGCTTGGTCATGCTGCTATGATTGGAGGATTGCAGTTCATTGCACCGATTAGAATCTACAAGTGTATTACTAATTTCATGTGAGCGCAGATATGAAAAGAAAACTAAGCCGCTACAAGAGCAACTAATCAGCTTCGTGAAGAGTGTTTTTGTCAAATAATCATATTTAATTTATTGAAGTATTATACGAATTATTTGTTGTTCTTGAAGAGAGTGCGTACTAATTTTTGAAAACCATTTTCTGTAGTTATGTTGAGCAGAATTTTTGCAGGTTCACCCCTCCATCATAAACGTATATCTATGAAATCAGATATTTTTGTTCCTTCGTTATCGCAAATCTATCAAATATTTTATCCATTGTAGGTATGGCCAAACGGCCAAGGCACTGACCGGGAGCATTGGCTCAGTGCATCAACTGATATTACAGTAGTGCCTCTGACCGGGGGGTTCTAGGTTCGACTCCCAAGAGCGATAGGATTTTCGACACTAGCTTGTCGAATTCAGTCGCTGTCTGGAGGAGAATTCTAGCGGCCGGCTGCCCTGATCGGTAGTTTTCCATGTCTCTCCGATCAACACCAGGCGAATGCCGGAGCAGTACCCTAACAAATGGACCACGGATCAGGCGCGATCTTTCCTTCCTCTTTCTTGTCCTATCCTCACCCCTTACACTAGCATGCACTACACACTACCACACATGCCGGGAGACCGGTCGGGGACTTAGAACTTGTCCCAGCTAGGGCGGTGCTCTGCAGATGGCACATACCGGATTGGGGAAAATCCCGCTGGTCGACGGTAGGTCGGCGCCAGATCTTGCCATCCAGTGGGGGAAGATCACCTCTACCTCCCGATGAAAAAAATGCACTACACTTACGAGACTAATGTCCTCAGTAGTTGACACACCCGGAATCACTAATCAATCAATTAAAAAAATGCAAGGCACTGGCATCATATTAAACAATGCAATTGATATTGTTTACTTTTAAATATAATGACAATGACATTTTGTTCATAGAAACCTGTTCCGACTACCGATGCCCCCGAGGACAGTACTGCACAATGCGCGAGACGCACTGTCTACGACGCCCTTGCGCTCCTGAGCCAACGTGCGTTTCCTCCCGCAGTTCCGGTGAGTATTCTATACCATTTCAACCCCAAATTGAGATAGAGAACATTCAGTCTGAGACCAGTTACAGTCAAACTGAGACCAAGCACTTTCCAATTGTGGCCAAACGCACCATCTTCTTGGTATTCTTTGAATTAATATTAATTAATTACCGACACCCAATCAAGATTTAAAGTTATATTACTCTCAATGAAATTTGTAATTGTACAGAAAACCAACAGTTGTTTTCAACAAATATTATTGACATCAAGCATATTTGAATTGGGAATAAACGTACTTAAATAGAAAGTGAAATAATACAAAACATTTTTTGGATTCGTGAACCATTGAGAAATAAAAGGAAACGCGAACTTATCCTTATTCTTCTCATTTTTCTTCTGTTTCTCCTTCTCCTCTTCCAAATTCTTGTTCTTCGTCTTCTTCTTCTTCTTCTTCTTCTTCTTCTTCTTCTTCTTCTTCTCAATTTGAATCTGTCTGGTCCGAATCTGAATGTGATTTTTATTAATGTGTCTGTGCTGTCTCAATTTGAATATGATTGTTCTAATCTTTAATGTGTTCGGTCCCAAGTTGAGGTTCGAAGCTGTAGTTTCCAATGTCATTTCTATTTAGAGTCAACTGCTAATTTATATATTTTTTATTTATTTCAAGCTGTTCGAAACACACCAAACACACCTTCACCTTGGTATTCTTTGAATTAACACCTATTCATCATCAACACCAAAGCAAGATCTGAATATATATCAAGCATATCAATGGAATGTAATTAAACAGCAGACCAATTGTTATTTTCAATAAATCAGTATTCCTACAATCATGTGTATTATGTTTTTAACCTTTTTTCCATAATGAATTCTGTTTTATCCTTTTTTACCTTACGACGCAAGTATGTAAGGTTTGTAAGGTAAGTATGTAGGGTAAGCCAATTTGGTTTCATTACCTTTGTAATAATGGAAATAATATTGTAAGAACTGTAGTGTGAATTGTATTATCTCTTCGACCCCTTACAATTACAAGATATATGAAGCAAACTTAACAATTTGATAAGCCATCCACTTTTCTTATTGTAATCTGTTCAAAAAAATTAGTTCATCAAATAAGGTCAGGCGCCATTTTTTTTAAGAAACGAGAGTTTTTCACGTGGATTTTTATTGAAGTAGATGTACTTTATATTTTTTTGCAAAAAACGATTCCATTACATTTTTTCCTCAGACGGAGAGGAAAACGAAACTGGTGCAAGTCTCATTTTCATTCACCTCTTTGAATTATTGAAAATTGCAGATATTATAAAATAATGCGAGACAGTGTAAGCTTTTGTATCATCACAAATTCTCTTCTGCTATTGGCGAGCCGAAAAGTGGAGAAAATGTGAAGAAGTGTCTTTAGACGCCGGTAGGTAGCAGCTTGAAAGAGAGTGGGTGAAAACCAAAACGGTAGCCTAAACGAAAGAGATTAGGTAACTAACTGGTAAGAAAAAGTTTATGACAGTCTATAGCACCACTAGTTGTTGTTTTTTTTAATGTGCAGAATAGATTTCAAATATATCCTTCTCACACTCTCAGATACTTTCATTCATGTGTGATTGGTTCTTGAGAGAATAAAGAAAAAACAATTTTTACGCTTATCTATGACTCGGTCTTCTTACAGTCATCCGTACAGTGAAAGGCAACGACAAGCTTTTACTGTGGCCACCTGACAGGAAAATCCAGGATGCAAAACCGAAAGTCTCCTTTAATTTCGCTTTCAAAGCATTGTGACACCATCATCATCCTTAACAACAAAAACAAGAACAACAAAAATTATTCAGGAGAGAAAAAAAACCGGGTATCTGATCAGAATTAATCCAGGTTTCAACGTAGGATTCTTTGAATTCATTGTGTAATCGTAGATACGTTTGAGGAAAGAATGTGACTGCTGTAATAAGTAAAATTATTCTTTTTCCTTTAAATAATTTTATAAATCGATGCACTGAGAGCACAAGTACCTTAACTGACACTAAGAGAGCAAAATTTGTCTGAAAAATTTGGAGGTGTTTTTGAGAATATCATTGTTTAAAAATGTCCTATATTTAACGCAAAATTATACTCATTCACGGAAAATTGTACACGTTCTTATTTAAAAACCTGTTTTTGAAGAACAGATTTTATTGCGAAACAATCTCAATCTTCAATATTCTAGTTGTGGGAAGACGCCAAAACAATTTTAAACTTATGCAATTTTCGAAAATTTAGAGTATTTATCTAAAATAAGATTTGCGCCATTTTTTATGCACACACCCAGGAAAGAATAGGAAGAATACTTTGAGGAAGAAGATAATGCATTCGAGGGAAGAAAATAATTTGGTGCTATTTTTTAGAAAATTTTGAAAATATCGTCTTAATGTTAAGTATCCTCAAAAGTCAATAACTCTTTTCGAATTCAAGGGGTGGCGACATCAGCCTGATCGATCGAGGTAAATAAATGTTGATGAAAATTTGGCCTCTCATGAAAATTTGGTTTAGCCGCTCGCGTTGTTCTTAGGCGGACGGAGTTTTAATTACGTTGTCTGCATGAGAAACTACAAAGAGAGAGAGAGAGAGAGAAGTATTAGAGCCAAACAGACGAAGTAAGGAGCTCCAGTTCATGGAAATACGGAAGGACTGACAGTCTTGGGAATTACGTTTCATGGAATACCATTTGATCTTAGTGGTCTCTCAAATATTTAAGATCCCTTAACCCTAAATCTTTTCCCTTCTGAGGGCGAGAGAGCAATGCTAAGAATTCTCCTCTGGGATACACTAGTAAAGAGAAATGTGCATCTTAGAATTTCGCGAAAGAGGAGCATGTCAACCCAAAGAGCAAGTTGTTTTCTAGTTGATGAATTAAGGAATGCTTTCTGAATAAACTGTTCAATAATGAGACGCTGAAAATGCAGATGTATTTATGAAGTCAGACTTAGCTTGGAAGCTTAAACATATCAGAGGAGAATATTTATAAGTTGCCTCAAATTGTCGGTTTTGATTGAAAGCAACACAAGAGTTTTAATGTTCGGTTGTCGACAAAATTATCTAGTTCTCGGCCAAAATTTACTCAGTTGTCATGTGGGTCAATATGAATGAAATTTGTTAATTTTTTTTTAAATATACATCTAGGAGGATACTTGTAAATTTTTGTAATATTTTATTGGGAAAAAGCACATGACTTTTGAAAATAAATGATAATCTTCGTATATCATTATTCGCTAAGGTCTATTTCAGAACAGAATATTCAAAGGTATTATAAAAACTAGCAACATCAAGCAAAGAATCTGACTTAAATGTGACTTAAGAACTTGAACGTACTTTTACAGTTATCTTAATGCCAAGAAACAAATTACTTACTCTCTGAATGTGCTTCATTGCTAGCATTCCTACTTTCAACTCGAATACTAATTTTTCATTCGTAATATTTTTCAATTTTTCATATTTTGGTTTCTTTTTAATCGACTAAGATAGCAAATCTTATTAAAATGGAACTTTTGATAAACGACATTGAAGGTGCAGAAAAGAAATGTCAGTCTCTCGAAATGGTGTACATCTACGAACATAAATTACAAGTACCTGTTGCGAATCACAGATAACCTCCGTTTAGGGGACAGGAGGTCTATTGATTAATGGGGCACTGCGACTACTTCTACAACGTTTCTCGCCCATTGGTGCGCAGTGGCTTCAAGGCGGAATATTCTGTTCTGCGCGCTAAAGAGAACTAGTTTCCTTTTCACATTTTTCTCAAGAAATTCTCCGAAATAGATCCCGCCTAGAGAAGCCTGATAGGTAACCTCAATCTCTGTATTACTTTTAAGTTTTAATTTAAGTTAGCTATTAAGTCATCCAATATATATACAGTTAATTTAAACTGAGATAAGTATACACTATCTGTGTAAATAAATGAAAATAAAAAGATAATTAGTGTCGATCGGTTCCAAAACGACATATTTTAATTTCCTTTAAGATATACAAATTAAGACAAATAATTAACTACAAAAAGCTTATATTGACGTTAAGTAATGGTATACTTCTTTAACTTTAAGAGGGAATATACAGCTTACAGCAGTTAAATTTTTTTACCACTTTTTTCCAATGTTTCTCTCCATTAAAAACATACACCACAGCAGTGAAAATGAACTGACACACATAAATATCTTTCTTCTGCAAGAAAAAAATTGCTTTGAACTTCAAAAATCTTTTTATTCAAACTTTAACCAGTTTCTCATGCACTGACTTGTTTCCCAGGTAACTCAACAAATTTTGAAGATTTTTACAAATGTCTTCTTTTAATTTGTTGGCAGTACTTACATATACAAAACTATGCTCTTTCACTTAGATCTCTGAATAAATAATATTTTTAATTTGAATCCCAAATTTATATATTGATTATTAATAACATTTTTCAGTTTTATATTTTTTATCACAAATACTTTTGATCTAAACTGTATGATTTAGCATGGTTTTGTAGATAATACGTGGTTAAATGCATTCTAAAAATTTCAAAGCTTTAAAATGATTAGTTTTTGAGTTATAAGAAAAACGAATCTTAAAAACGGTAATTCTGCAAAACAAGGGCCGAAGATGATGCAGCGACATGCTACCTTTTAAATCATAACTCGAAAACTATTGCAGATATCGAAATATCTTTATCACAAAAACATTCCTGAATACGTAATGCATAAAAAAAAGTTTTCAAAACATTTGTTCAAAAAATTGTTTTCAATTTTTTAAGGTTTTAATGTGTATCTTCCCTGCCCTGTTAAAAATATGTTCAATTCTGAACATCTAAAATAAATAAATTTGAAAAATTTGAATTAGATATTTTCAAACTCCCATGTGATGTATGAAACCAAATTAAAACACAGGTTAATTTTTAAAGGATTACTTTAAGAAAGTATCTATTATGTCGTTAGTGTCTATTAAGTGTCGATTAAGCAAATAGATTAATAATACATTCAATATCTTGATTTTTTATCTCATATTCTGATGTTTATCAAGGTGCTGAAGTGCCCTACATTCCTATTATCGAAGCTATGAAAGTAGTCACCTTTGCTCTGAACCCGAGTTCAAGTAATGGAACCAAATATATATATTTATGTGAATTTATGTGAATTATTTTAAATTTATCTGAAGCAATTTCTCGTTAGTCACAGAAAAGGATAAGTACTGGTTTTATAGCATTTTTTACGGTAGAAAGTTAACTTCTGCTCTTTATATTTTATAAAAATTATTAATTATTATTGCAATGTAATTAGGTACGAAATGAACTTTTCTGTCTCGTACGCATCCTGATAAAATTTTAAAAAAAGAAAAAGGCAGCTGATTATAAAAAAAAATAATCTCTCAACTTCACCTTGCCTATTACCTTCTGAGAAGTCCGGAGGCTGATATGACTCACATGAATACTGTATTACTTAGCAAATTCATATGACCATGCTAACGAGCCTTATGTGATAACGAGTTCCAAGAAGAGACGCTAAGAGGGTGTCCTGGGCGGCTACCAGCGAGGTGCGGGAGGGAAGTCGGTCATAAGCGACGGTGCGCCGCCCGCCGCCGCCGCCACCGTCACCGCCGCCGCCGCCGCCGCCGTCCAGTGCGCAAGTGTGCGGGCGCGGGGGCGGTAGCGCGGCAGGAGCCCGCGGGCGGGCAGCACACCTCATTAGCCAGCGCTGTTAACACGAGGTCGCTCCTTTGTGCACCTCTAGAGGCGGAGGTGGCGGAGGCGGGGGTGGCGGAGTGCACGCCAGCTACCCTCCCTTACGTTCTCTCCCTCGTCCCCCTCGCCACGCGCGGCCCGCCCTGCCGCCGGCGCCCGTTTCCTACAGCCCTTCCGCGCTCCTCTCCTCGTCCGTATGCTTCTCCTCCGCTCCTTCCGTCCCCGCTCCTCCCTTCCCCGTTCTCTTTCCCGCCTCTTCCTTCCCGGATCTTCCGCGCCCGCCTCAACCTGATGAACATCTTCGTCCCCGCGCTCATTCCGGTCTGTCTTTCTCCTTTCTCCTCTCCTCTCTCCTTTTCTATCTCCTCTAATCCCCCAGCATTTTCATTCTCCGGTCCTCTCTGATTCACCGCTACTCACTTACTTCCCCATCCTCATTCATCGACTCTCTCTCATTCCCCAACTCTCGCTCATTCCCCGATCCTCACTCATTCCCGACTCTCACTCATTCATTCCCCGACCGTCACTCGTTCCTCAGCCCTCGCTCGTTCGTTCCCAGACCCTCGCTAGTTCCTCGACCCTCACTCGTTCCCCGACCCTCGCTCGTTCCCCGAGACCCTCGTCACTCATTCCCCGTCGCTTAGTTATCTCCCCCTTCTCACTCATTCCCGCCCCTCACTCATCACCCACCATCACGTATACTCCCTCCCTCACTCATTTCCCGTCCACTCTCATTCTCCGCCACTTTTTCAGTTACCACTACTCTCCCATTCCCCTCCCCTCTCATTCCTCGCCCCTATCCTCCTCACTCCTCTCTCTCTCTCTCTCTCTCTCTCTCTCCACTGGTCTTCCAATACCCGCCATTCTCATTCTCCCCATCTCTCTCACTCCCCGTTCCCTCTCATTTTGAGACCCCGTCTTCTTTCTCTGCTTCTTCCTCCCTTCCAGCGTTTCCCTCTCTTCCCATCTCCTCCCCTCCTTCCCCCCTCATCATCCTCGCCCGCCCACCATGCCCCGCGCGTGTAATCCTCCTCTCAGACCCTAGTCTTCTCTAAATGTGTTAATTCTCGCTCGCAAACGCGCTCGCTCGCGCCGAAGTTAAGCCCCAGCTGAAACTGATATCTCGACGTCGAACTCCGTTGCTGGTGCAGCTCCGCGCGCGAGGCGCCCGCGGACAGCGGTGCGAGGGGCGGACGGTGTCAGAATGGTCGGAGGGGTGGGGAGTGGGAAAAAGAGCTGGAGCTAGTGAAGCGTACGCGCGCAAGTGACTATTTGGACGGCCGGTGAATAAAATCAGTATTTGAAGGGGATTTCCAGGGGAGGCTTCATAAAAAAGCCCACGTGTATGTGTCAGTGTCAATGCGTGATATGTTTTCAATTAAATTTATACCAAAATACTGCAAGTGGCAGCTTAATGCTTGGGAGGATGGGGACCAAATGCACTTGAGATAAAGTCCGTATTATTGCCCGAAAACAAAATTCATTACGTGTTCGTTTGTTACATCTTATTGCATTGTTATTTAATCATTTCAATTTGGCAATCACTCGACATGATTGTTTAGTAATTCAAAATTATTAATCAGGTTTTAATTAATAAGTAAGATTGAATTTTTATTTACAGCCACAAATAAATTCTGAAAGTTTGCATGCCAATGTTACTTCACCGAGTATTTGCGATAGTGATAATAATAATAATAATAATAATAATAATAATAATAATAATAATAATAATAATAATAATAACAACAACATCAATAATAATAATAACGTACTAATTCACAATACAAATACACTCATGGCATTACATAATGTCATTACTACATTCCCTAAGAAACTGATGTTAGGTATTAGTAATATCAATTGTAGTTTCTTAGTAACTTATAAATAGAATTATTAGGATTTGGAGCGAATATTAATTCATTATTTCTATTTTTAGTGTCTCTCCAGCTCCTGTAACTATTTCAAAACACTGATGTGGTCACGGTGGCACCTAGATGAGCCACATTTTGTACTAATAAACTCATCTTAAATAAATACTTATACTTTAATACTTTCTTTACACTCGACATAGTAAAAACGATGCCATAAAAATTCAAAGTAACCTTCGTGTAGGCATACAAGTCAACCATACAGAATTACTGGTAGAAATCCAACGGGTTATTTGTCAAGCTCGCATACCGTTAATAACGACTTTTCTGAATTCGGTACAACCATACCGACTATACTCTCGAATAGCTGCTGGTCGTTGTAGTAATTTTCGTTCCAAGGTCACAAAGTGTAACATTACAAGTTGAGTGGTGGAGGTGACACAGGCGCTGAGGCTGGAATCTCAAAACGAGTGAGGTTATACTTTCGTCCGTTTGTCCTAATACTTCTTATTCAACACAATATTCTGCATTCTCTTCTTTTTAATTTATTGTTTTCCATTCTCCTTCGTTATGTATGACTGTCAATAAATAATTACCTACGACACTACATCCTTCTAGACTCTCTATATTTACAATACACTGTGTATCTATATTTACAAAACGCTGAAAAATTTATAGTTGAAAGAAAAGAAATCGCTTTCGAAATTTCAGCGAGAAATTCAATAAAACATCATAAAAAGTAATTCCTTTAATTCTGAAGAAAGCTATAAGAATGAATATGAATTATTTTGTTTGTAGAAGACATAAATGGACGGGGTATTCTTAGTTTATATGTATCAGACGTGGTAAGGGCAGTGTTTGCATTTCCACATCATGAAGAGTTATTGCAACTAACGATAACAATTTTTAGTTTTACGACTCAATATGCTTTAAAATGGTACTATATTCTACATTTTGTACGAGGGCTTTTAACTTTCATCCCGATTTCTTTTATAACTGTCATCGACGTTTGTAGTGGTAACAATGCATTCAGTAAACTACATTTAATAGCAAACTTCGAAGTTTATTAGAAGTTATGAGAACAGGTAAAGTATTCTGTAAAGTTCCACCTTCCGGCTTGCTATAAGCACGTAAGCAACCAAAAAGTGACATTTTATGAACTAAAGAACCGTTATAAACAATTAAAACACAAATGGAAACTAAAGAAAGATATTGTATGAGTAGTCCTGTTCGCAGAAAAGCACTCCTTACTCATATATTTTTTTCTTTTGAGAAGGGGATGTTACAAAACAAATAAAACGTCTCACATTCTATATCACAAATAACTGTCTACCGACAACAATGATAACTATTACAATAGAAAATGCAATATAAACTGTAGAATAAGGGTTTTCGTGTGTTCTGATTTCGAAGTTCAATAGATCTTTAGTTGTAGCAACGTCAACTGGCTGAGAAGAAAAGAAGGGCGTGCGGCGATGGTAAACGCGAGGGAGTAATGTGGGAGCGTACGAGCGTGTCGCGAGTGAGGACAAACTGGGGCGTAGTGGTGCACCCGTGGGAGCCGCCAGCTGTGCAAACGAGGGATGCAGCGACACCACGCAGAGCAGAGTGCAATGCGACGCAGAGCGCTCCAAGACGAGCTGGCGAGAGAAAAGCGACTACAAGGCTACCAAATGTTAAATTAACTACACATTTTTCAGATTACCCGTATAAAGTTTGTAATGGGTAACTGTGTATCATAAGAAGTTTCCCATGCTCGAGTGTTTTAAATAGGACTATTTTGGGAATTAAATTAATGGCAATTTATAGCATAAATTGCCATTAATTTAATTAATTTGTTTAAACTATTAAAACAACATATGTGGCAAAAATACGATTCAAACATGTTTGTGCAATTCAAATACAAGACTATAGAAGCTAGTAACTATAGAAGCGAGGCGCGGAACGTTGTCAGAACATGATTTCATATTATTGATCTACGTAAGCGTGCAGTAAACATGTGTCATCGTGACAGCATGTGTAATACAACATGAAATAATCACAATACAACAATATTTAGTGATAAGTCAGTAGGGGTTGTAATTGTGTCAGAATTTCAAAAGTAAGATTCATAATTACATCATATAACCCAACAAATATATTTATTGTTTCACTGGTGCAGTGTGTTTTCCATATTCCATTTCCACTATGTTGCCTGCTCCAAAATATCGAGAGGTCACAATATGTTATGAATGTGTCAGAAATAAAAACTGTAAACATCATGAATTAAAAAGAATTAAGGCACTCAATATTTGATATTTATTCATAAAGGTTCATAAATCAATTGCTCCTGTTGATAAGCAGTGGCATGATTGGACATATTTTCAAAATGCGTGTGCACTCCAAAGAACACATGTATGGACTCACAGTGAAAACATTGTTAAATCTTCATCTGAATGGTTATATTCTACAAAACTGGATCGACTTCTGTAAACGTAGTTAGTGGACAAAAAATCTGATGTGTGATCGAAACAATGGAGATCTAGCTATATTGAATTATGAATTATCAGTTATGTTGCTGCAATCAAAAAATAGTAATAACATTCTAAAATTAGACTTTTAGAGGAAAATAACACAAGATAGAATGTAGAAGCGTTCGTCATTTAAATATCATCCCATTAAGTAAAAGTACATTGTATCACAAAAGTATCATGAGTTGCAGGATAGAAGAATTGCCCTAAGTTAAATTTTATATGTAAATATCTTGCAAATTGCTTAAATGTTACTTAACTACTTAAATATTTGTTCTTGATTCAAATGACAACAGGTTCCATACACCGGTGTGTAATCTGACAACTACACAGTTGAATAAAATCAAAGATGGATCAAACAGGTTTGCCGAGAGAACAGATCCACAGGTCTTCCAAGACAAACATGTGTACGTAGTGTCAATACATGGACGCAGAGAATAACAGTTTTCGAAAATGGATCAGTAGGTTAAAGAATTTCGTGAAAATAATATTTTTAAAATACTTATCCAGCGATCAAATAATCCCTTACTAGTTCATATTCTTTCTTCTATTCCAAACGATAACGACTGCCATCTGCCAGCGCGTAATTTGGAGAATGAACCAACTCGTAGGTCAACGATTGAGTGTATGTGTTTTGTGATATGAATATCTATTAAGACGGTACGGAAAGCGTGTACGGAACAGGTGTTCAAAAAGCGTCAATATGTTAAGGAAGACTATTTGAAAAATGCATCAGTTAACCAAATATGTTTGTGTGTCTAAAATCTATGCAATGATTAAATCGTTCAAGTATTTAATTTGAAATAAAAACTTAGTTGGGTTCCTGTAGTAAAAACAGTTTCATATAATTTCTCACAATTTTCAAAAATTACATTGGAAAAATAAAAACAATAGATACATGGATTACCTGTAACAAAAACAGAAAACAACATTTAAAGTTTTTACTTCAGGTGAATTCATAGCTTAGAACGCGCCTTTCTTGTCACGTGTGATCATTCATCAATTGTCTTTCTGTCTTCGAAATCAGTCACGAGGTGCCTCCCATGCGGTCAATCACTTGTTCGGTAGCACGACAGATTCGATTTTAAGGAAACAATGACACAGACACAAGAGTCTTTGTTTTCTTTACATCTATTTATATCGATGTCTTCCAAAAACCATCCTAATTTCTTTGAAATTTCTATCTTTTTTTTCCTAGGGCTTTTATCCAGCCGACAGCCGGTTGCCTTTTACGTCCCGAAGGGACGCATATTCGACCATACACTAGACAAACACTTGCGGGCTCCTCTGATCTGGGGTCAGCAGAACGCGACGCCCTCCGCGACAACACACACACAAAGTCAAGGGACAAACAGCCAAGCCCAAGGCGTGACTCGAACCCGCGACCCTTCGGACCGAAGCGCTGAGTCGGTACTCGCTCTTAGCCACCTCGACCATCCAGTTCGGCGAAATTTCTCTCTACTTGATTATATAATTGCTCCTTCCTCGAAGGGTAATAGGTCCGTACTCCAGCGAGTAACCTGGAGAATGAGCCATTCAATATGCCAAAGATGGAGCCAACGGCTTGCCGAGAGAACAGATCCACTGAGACGTCCATGTATTCGGAAAGTCTCAATACATGGATAATGAGGTGAGCTGTGGATTGTCCAGGGAACAGAGCGCGCTGGAAGCCCGGCAAGGCGGGCGATAACCAGCCGCAACGCGGTGCGCATTCTGGGCGTCGGTCTGTTATTTCATTCAGCAGCTTCCCTTTGTGCGGACGCGCCCAGCATGGTGGATTCGGAGAGGCCCTAGCGGGCAGCCGACCGACCGGGCCGGGGTACTGAATATCATGTTTCCACGTATTGAAGCACCCATGCCTCCCGTTTGCATTCGTATTCACGCCCCATCCCCATCAGTGAGCATTAGTGTGTCTGCATTCCAAAAGAGTTCCAAGAGAATAAGTGAATGATACTGTTAGATATACAATAGACAAACAATATAAAGTCATTCTAGATCCCGAAACGAAAAACTTCGGTGGGAAGTTTTATTTATATTGGATAGACTGGTTATTTGGTGATTCTGGACGCGTCAACTGCTAAATATCATTGGTTCTGTAAATGTAGAGATTTTTTCTCTCGGGAGGTGGCGGTGATCTGCCCTCGAATTGGTGAGATCCGTCGCTAGCCTATACGTCGCCTAGCCGGATTTCCCCAACCAGGAATCACCCACCAGCCGTCACATCCGTGTCTTTGATACCGAAAAATCGATTGACGGCAAAAGTCTGTCCGTTTGTCTACCGTGCGTCTATCCGACTGTCTATCCGTCTGTGAGTCTCTGAACCCTTGCAAACGTAAGTAAGACTTTCCCCAAAAATGGTTTTCAAAACGAAATATCTGATGTCGCGGCTCCTTGAATTTGAAATCGACAATTTAATTTTGGGGGTAGTTTATACGAAGCCTCTAGAACATTTTCAAAATATTTTAAACAATGGGTCCAACTTTTTTGATTAACTTTTGTCTTCTAATAACGTAAAGGACGCTTAAGAGAGTGTTTCAGGTGATGTTTTCTTTGAAATCCTTAATTTTTCGAAAATTGCAAAAGTTAATTTTTTTGGCATTTTCCAACACCTTCCTACAATAATATAGAAAAATGTTCCTTATTGAAACCTGTTCATCAAAAACAGATCATTAAATAAGACAATTTTTCCAAAATATGAGTAGCTTTTGCGTGAAACATGGATGACTTACATTTTTTTCTCAGAAACAACTCTAAAATTATTTTTAATATTTTTGCTCATATATAGGAAAAAATTAATGGAAAAGTACAAAAGTAGAATAAATTAAGGAAAAATCAGTGTGTAAAGAAGTGGCACTGCTCACATTTTTGTTAAACTCTCTGAAATTTTGAAAAATGCATACAAAAAATTAACAATGAAAAAGTACAATGATGATAGAGATTTTATATTCACTGATACCTGATGAACTGATAAAAAAATCAGTTAAGAAAGGTTATGTTCAATTTTTAAAAAAATAAGAATAGTTCAGCCTAATTTTCGAAATTACGAATTCTAATTTCTCGCACTTGTGTGGAATCTTTCAAAAGTTATATAATCATAAGCATTTAGTCATTTAGGAGTTATTTAATTAGTAATAGAGTTAGTTAATTATAAAAAGTTATTTAAAATAATCTTTCACGTGGCGTTGCCATAAAATGCTGCGACATGTCAGTTTGAGAAGTTATTCCGAGAATTCCACTGTTGGATGACGAGATGGATGGGATAGCGATAGGGTAAGGAGGATTTATTTACTGGACGGTACTATTACAATGTCACTACGTAGAATAAAATGATACTTTAAACTATATTACTGCCGGAAAGAATAAATATCCAAGAAATACAGAATTATTTTGGCAGATGGACATTTTGTAATGACACCACAGGTTCGTACTACATTAGTATTCATTAGTGTATATATTGGATGTCCTTCAGATCTGGATGTTTAACGTTAAAACATGCCCGACATTGACTGGTGCCAATTTGAAAGAAGGCCCGTCTTTCTATTTAAAAAAACAAGCCCCACTTGGAAGGACATTTTGAAACATAATTATTACTGACAAATGTAATTTGGGCGCCAGGAAAAGATTACACTTGAAACCTAATGATTCCTACGTAATTTAAATTTCTCTGATTACAAAATTATGTTGTGCTAGCTCAGTTAATTGGGGTTCGAAGTTCATAATTGTTGCTACTTACTCTGCAACCAATTATTCAATCTGCCATCCATACGGAGTGGCGAGGAATCTGAAAATCTTATTAAAATGCTGGATTGCACGTAACTAACAATGATAATCAGCTTTCTTTCAACTTAACAAATTAGAATTTATTATATTGATTATCAAAAATGAATAGATCTTTGGTCATGACCATTTTTCTCTATATTACAATAGTTATAAAATCTTGTTATTCATTCGTGGGTCTTCGCGTGCTCTCCACTTCTTCGTTCGGTGGCGCCCCGTAGAACCTTCTCCGTCGACGCAGCAGAACCTTGCTTCTGGATAAAGTCCTCCCCTAATGTCCGTGATCTGGTTCCAAATTCTCTCGGCGATACTACTACAATCCGTGACTTCCCTCACTTGCGTCTCGGGTGAACGCCTAGACACACATTTACTTCCTACAAGAACGCTCTATCCTAATATAAGAACGATAGTAAATATTATACAACTGTCTATTAGAGTCTTTCCTTGCCCTGCTAAAATATATCAGGAGCCGACCCGCTCATCACCGCGTTGCTCAAGCGAATGAATGTTCTTCTAAAAACTCGTGAGCATTCGAATTTTTTGTCTTTTTCTTTTGTCTCTCAAAACAATGCTTATTCCACCCCTACCCTGTCATTTCAACCTAACGAAAATGATCCTTAACGCCGGTTGTTTATTTGTCACATAGCAACCCCCACGCGATCGTCTATTGACATACCTATTTTCTATGTCATATAAAATTACATTTCTATAATAAAAATGGTTCGTTATTTTGGTATATCACATCGTGTATATGAAATTACCCTTGCTTGTTTATATAATACTCAGGAAATATTTTAACAATTAAGATTTATGTTTGTTTCTTTTGTAGAAGTAAGAAAATGGTACTGTTCCTGACTATCGAAATAATTGCAGATATACGCCTCAAGCGCTTAGTTTAAATTAGCTTGGAATTTTTCAAGAGTTGGCAGAAATAGCAATATTATAGTATAATATTCCAAAACGTTTCCAATAATGTGAGAAAGAATGTCCTGTTGTAGCGTTTCTAGTTTGTTAACAGTACATTGTAATCCCCACGCGATAAATTAAAAATAAAATAGTTAAAATTTAAAAAAATTCAAAATATAATTCACAACTGTTTCGTAAAAGTACTTTAGGCATTCTTGCCCTCCAATTCGGAGCAGTTCTGTGTTTGCATCGGTGAATACTTCCCCCAAGACACGAATTGTGCTGGGCATTCGCACGTGCACGACATACGATCATTGGAGATCATGTTACACAAAAAGTGGGAAGTTTCATTTCTATTAATATTAATATTACGAAAAAAAAAACAGGGTAACCACTCTTCTCTGCCCGAACAAAGAAATGAACCTCCAATCACGACTGGTCCAGTCCACTACCTCCTGGCACTGCCGAAGGGATCTCAGAATGCCCGCGGACCCTTGCGTCCCGGGGTGGCCGTAGTTCATGATTCAACGAGGGCGGCGAGGGCGGCGAGGGCGGCGAGGGCGGCGAGGGCGGCGAGGGCGGCGAGGGCGGCGAGGGCGGCGAGGGCGGCGAGGGAGGGAGGTGGGGGCAGCGAGGGAGGCGGGGGCAGCGAGGGAGGCGGAGGCGCAGAGGGGCCGGCGAGGGAGGGCGGCGAGGGAGGCCGGGGCTGAGAGGGCGGCGAGGGTGGTTGCACCGGGCGAGGCCCGACGTGTCGGCGAAGGGCGACGGCATTGCAGGGCGAGTAGGAGTGGGGGGGGCTCGGAGGTGCGAAGGACTCGTGGCCTGCATGATAATAGCCTTCCGGTCTGCGGCCCACCTCCGCACCCGTCTCGCTCCCGCTGCCCGTCGCCCGGCGGCGGAGTTGCCCTGCATCCTGACTGCCGCTAGCTTGTTCTTGGAAGTGGGTGATATTTTTCTTTCTCGCTAACCAAAATGTACTTAAAAACCATGTTGTTTGCTATTTTCTTTCTCTATAAGGTCTCCAGTTTTAGGGAACTCGGATATAGTGAACTCTCGGTTAGAGTGAACATAAGTCACTGGTCCCGTTTCACTTACAAATAAGCACAAGAAGATTCGGCTATAGTGAATTATGATCTGAGGACCTTCACCATGAATTGTCAAACCTCGGCTATAGTGAAACAGGAAATATAACATCCTGTAAATTAACTTCCTCCGCGAAAAACATATCACCTCAGTGACACAAATTCCTACACTAGGCAGCTTGAAAAAAATATCGGCGGTCAAAGGTCAAAATCAAAGACGTCTCCCTTGAGAGGGAGGTAGGGGACCCCGAATGGGGACCTTACTGATGACTAGGGAGCAGAATTTCATGTAGATATTTTTTACATGAATTGGAACCAATTTTATTTTACATATTTTTACATATTTTGGTTTTGTTACATAGTTTCACATATTTTTATCTAAAAACACATATTTCTTACATAATTCATTTTATATTAAAAAAATTAAACTTTTGATACGGAATATTTCAGATGTGCAATATATGTTACTGGAACCATCTTTCTTCAAAAACCATGTAATGCTACCGTGCTTCTATGATCTGAGGACCTTCGCCATGAATTGTCAAACTTACCCTCCCCTGATCATTATTTCGTGGAATCAAGAATGAGCGGGTGTTTTTGAGGCAGAAGTAATTTCAACCATGGCCTTGATCATAATTCACAGAGACAATGTGTAACTCGGTCGATGGTTGGTTGGTTGGTTGATTGGTTGTTCGTGATTCCGGGCGCGTCAACAGCTTAGATCATTAGTCCCGTCAGTGTAGTGCATGTTTTTTCCTCGGTAAATGGTGGTGATCTTCCCTCGCTAGATGGCGAGATCCGGCGCCAACCTACCGTCGGCTAGGAGGGTTTCCCCCTAACCAGGACTCTCCCACCAGCGGGGCACCGCCCCAGCCGGGACCAGCTCTAAGCTCCCGAACGGTTTCCCGATATATGTGGTAGTATAGTGCATGTTAGTGTAAGTGTGTGTGTAAAGGGATAGGATAGAACAAGGAAGAGAAAGGAGAGATCGCGCGCGGTCCGTGGCCCCTTTATTAGGGTACTGTTCCGGCATTCGCCGGGTGTTGATCGGAGAAACCAAGGAAAACTGCCGATCGGTACAGCCGGTGGCTAGAATTCTCCGCCAGACAGCGACCGAATTCAACCTAGCTGAAAAACTAGCCTGCTGCAGTCGGGACTCGAACCTAGGACATCCCGGTCAGAGGCACTGCAGTGACATCGGTTGATACCCTGAGCCACCGCTCCCTGTGAAAGAAGGAGAAGATCGTACATCTTGTAAAACCACAAATTGTAACACACTCATAAGATAAGCTAGCACCGTTGCAAAATGCTGCCTGTCGCTGCAAAGAAGTTCACAGAGTGAAAAATGCATATTGTTGTTAAGAGGGCAAAACATTGTGTTTCAAAAATAATCTTTTCAGGAAACAAGAACACTTTCTCTTATGAAAATAAGTCGATATTTAAAAATAAAGGGTTTTCATCTTCTTCAGTGCGCATTATTTAAAATCTGGAAACATGAAACAAATTGTTTTTTTATTGATTGATTATTTCGTGTTTCCGGGGGCGATCAACTGCTATTGTCGTTGGTCTCGTAAAAGGTATTGGCATTGGTGGCGATGTGGTGAGATCCGGCGCCGACATACACGCCGGCTCCTGATGTTTCCTCATCCAGGTAACTCCCACCAGCTTGACGTCGCCCCAACCGAGACAAGCTCTAAATTCCCGGCATGTGAGTGTAGTCTGAGTAAGGGGGTGAGCAAAGGACAAAGAAGACGAAGGTAAGATCGCGCGCGGTCCGTGGCCTGTTTGTTGGGGTACTGCTCCAGCACTCGCATGGTGTGATCGGAGAAACCACGGAAAACTACTGATCATAGCATCCAGTCACTGTAATTCGCTTCCCTACAGATGCTGAGTTATCCTACCACCGTCGGGACTCGAACCCTAACAATACCCGTTCACAGGCAATGCAGTGACATCAGTTGTTGCCTTGAACCACCCTCATGCAGTGCCGTTTTAGAGAGACGAGGTTTTGCCGCCTCACAAACGATAATGCGCCGTCGAGTGGGCGCGTACTGTTTCGCACAGCGCCCATCCACACGTGTGCCCGGGCTAGGCGGCCGCCGCCGCGCCGGCGTCCTGTCTCCGGCCGACGCCGCCGTCGCGACGCGTCGCATCGCGTCGCCAAGCGGCACCTGAGCGCCAACACGGGAAGAGCCTGTCGGCGCCCCGCGCGGCACCTCTGCAATGCGCGATGTTGCTATTCAATTATGGATGACATGCTAATGACCACTCCATTAGCCTGATTGTCCGAGGACCATGAGGGCCGTGAGAACAAAATGTAGGTGAGTTCAGAAAATCAAACTCCTCTCACCTCGATAGCAATACATTACGTTATGCTCGTTTGAAAAGTGAACATTCAATGTTCAAACCTAACACTACAGTGAATTTTCTGTTACTATTGATTATGAACTGATTTTCTAGGGATCCAAATCCTTGGGGCTCTCGGTCAGAGGCACTCGCAAGTTGAAAGCAAAGGACAAAATTTAAATATATTAGAAAATACCGAAATTCTGAAACTACTCAAATTCCTTCTACCTCCTGTCTCAATGATCAAAGTAAAGTAAAACATAGTTCTTTATTGAATATACTCATAAAGTTCCAACTCTCCCCCTTCCATCCTGTAGGTCTCACAGAGCACAATTTGGCATTGGCAAAGGGAATGTTTAACAGCCATGTTTAGTAGCACGGTACTTGAGTCAGTGTGTACTAACTTTATTAAGATGAGGTAAGATTTCTCAAAACATGTTTACTGTAATGTAACCATTAATGTAACGTAAATTATGTATTTTACTGTGGAAGATTATATCTATTTTATCCATCCGTGATTTTGAATTTTTACTCTCTATTCTTCAGCTTGTCGACTTTCCTGAAGGCAAGTTGTTCAACAAACCAATGTCCTAATAAACATAGTTTACAAATACATTAACATTGTTTCCAGAGTTCACTTGTTAGACTTAAAAAAAGTACGGTGCTTGGAAACCATGAATGTAATTCCCTCCCGGACGCTTTTATATTTAACTGTCTGCTCCCAACACACATTTCAAACAGCATTGCATTGCCTTTGCGAGCGAACAAAGAGAACCTTATTATGTTCCGAGCTGCATTCGCGTCTTGTTTACAGCTCGTTGTATTTCATTTTGCACCAGTAGCAACGCGCGCCACCATCGCCGCATTCATCGTTGCCTCCATCACCGCCGACACCGCGCCCTCGACTCTGGCAATTCCTCTGCCAAAGCCATATCTACCGCTTTGGACCGCAGCGCCCCACCACCACCACCACCACAACCACTAGGAGCCAACCCGCTACAACCGCAAAACCTTACTCGCCCCTCTCGTCCCTTTGAACGTAGCTGTTTCTGGCGATAATGGCGTCACCACCACCTACTTCCGTTTGACATCGTCAGACGTCACCCTACTGCCTTCCCCGACGCTGCCATCTACGATCACCCTCTTGGCGGTCTTCGCTGTTTCATTCGTATCCGTCTGTTTCATCACCCCCTTCAGCGCCATCTCCTCCACCCCTGTCTCCCTTACCTCCGCCAACACCCGCCGACGTCTCTCCTCCACTAACCAACCATTCCCTCCACCATCACCATCCCCACCATCACCACCACCATCACCACCACCATCACCACCACCACCATCACCACCACCACCATCACCACCACCACCATCACCACAATCACCATCATCCCTTCCACCACCGTCGCCACTACAAAAGCACCTTCCCCCTTCCAGCAGCTGGATCTCGCCATCCAGCGGGAGAAGAACACCGCCACTCCCCGAGCAAAACAATACTACACTTACGGAACTAATAACCCTAGTACACGCCCCGGATAACTAACAATCAATCAATCAACCACCACGATCGCGCCTGGAGCCGCAGTCACTGCCCACCTTCTCCCCTTCGAGCACACCGACAACCCTCCCTTTTTGTCAACGCTATTTCCGCAACCTCTGATCAATTCCCCGCCATTGCTGCAGCTTCTGTCCTCAGCTCTCTTCTTCTTCCTCCGCCGTCGTCACCTTCTGTTTGCTTCAAACAGCGTTGCCACCGACGTTGCCAGGGCTTACACTGATGCTGTTTCCCGACATCCTTGCGGAATCCTGTGTCCCTACAGCTACCCTCATCACCGTTACTGCATTCTTCCTTACTGCCTAAAGCTGCCTTTTCCACCACCACTAACTAGGCACTCGGGCTCCGCTACCCACGACCTTCGCCTTTCCCATTGCTTCTGTACCGATCACCAAGACTCCCTCCATTGCCGTACCTCTATTGCTCATGCCCTCACTATTATTACGATCTCTATTTTTGTCCTCTCAGTCACTCCTGCCCTCCCTGACGCATCCGTTACCCATTTTCAACCCGTCACCGCCGCTACCACACCTACCTTTCTAGAGCTGCTGTCACAGCTGCCACATTGATCGTGCTCTCCGTCACCCTTTCCTCTGCCTCTATAATCACCACCTCAACCGCTCTCTTCTACACTCCGGTTACCGTTGCCTCCTCTACTGCAATCTCCGCCGCTTGAATTACCTCCACCGCCTTTGCCACCTGCAAGTTCTCCGTCTTCCGCCACCTCTGTCGCCTCCCCCATTCACCACTTCTACAACCGCCTTACCCATTACGTCAGTTCCGATCGCCAATTGTCCCTCCATTACTTACTCAACCGTTACTCATTTTCTACCGTCACCGACGCTACCTCTCCTACTTCCTTTCCTAGAGCCCCTGTCGCTGCCACCACCATTACCGCCTTCTGCATTACCCCCCCTCCTCGGCCCCACCGCCCCAGCGGCAATGCCACGTTTACAGGGCGCAGATGCGGCAGCCGCCCGCACTTCGGTCGCTACCGCAATTCTTCGCCGCAGCAGGGCAAGAGAGAGCATTCGTTTATGTATCGGAAACCAATATTGTGTCAGGATGTAATGAAAATGTTTCATATGTAGGGTAGACCAGGGTGGCGGCGGCGGTGGCGGGGCGACGGGCTGATCGGAACCTGGCGGGAGATAAATCCTGCGAGGAGGCGTGGCGGGGAGTCTGGGAGAGCGGGATGAGAGGGGAGGGGGCGGGACCAGATGCGGGGACACAACGGAACTGTACTGAGGCGGAACCGGACGTTACGTTCCGTATGTCTCGAGGGCGAGGAAGTTTCGTGTTTTTCATTTATTTTTTGTAAAGGAGTGCCCGGTACGCGTTTATGTCTGCGAGTCATATTTCGCTTCTGTGTTTGGAACTTTGTTGTTTCTGTGTCGCGACAAAGTGCTGTACGTAAGTTTTTTTAGGCATGGTATATGTCGTGCACTCTGAGTTGCAGTGACTACGCAGTTTATAAAGCAGAGATTTGCAAACATATGTATTCCTTTTTCCGACGTACAAGACCGTAATAACAAATTTATGCTGTAACGTTATTTTATCCAGCAATAAAACAATCTGGAATTGCTTATACCTAACCTACTTCAAGTGTTTTTAGAAACTGCAGAAAAAGCAAAAAGTATAGTTAAACTTTTTTATATTTTGTTAAACAAAGACCCTTTTCTAATGGAGAGATATTCCCCTGTGTATATCATTCATAACGTAATAATAATAAACATTTTTTAAAATTGCATTTCTACATACAACTATATTATTCTCGGTACAAAATATATTCTAATTTTAACCTCGACTTGATTTTTTGTTAAATCTATCAATATTGTACTACGAACAAATGTTTACAAGAAAATAAGCATTTTAAACATTAATTATTCATTATAATAAAGAAAACGCAACACTTTGCGCAACTTCTCTTAAACACGGTCATTCGAGAGAATTCTTACAACGTTCTTCTGCGTCTAAGGAATTGACTTCTTTCACAAACTGACACATACATGCCAAATAACATTATAAAGTGAATTATGTTGCAGTGATAGTGAAATCAAGGAAAAAGAGAAATTTTCAACGCAATCACCTGCAAACAGAATAATCTACAATTATAAAATGTTCAACCTCATGACAGTTCTAGAGACAGGCTAAGCTGATCTACCCGCATTTTTCTCCGATCAATGCCGATCGCAGGTCACAACTACATTCTATCCTTCATTCCTTATCCCGCTACCATGTCTGTTCTTAGTGCAGCGATTGTCTGATTACCATTTCTTATGCCTTCCGTGATATCTATTAGATTCTGGAGTATTGGCCAAACTCATGTATCATAACAAAGGGGTCACGGACCACGAGATCTTTCCTTCGTCTTCCTTCCCTATCCTCTTCCCTTACTTTCACACACTTACTTACACACACTTACTTACACACACTTACTTACACACACTTACTTACACACACTTACTTACACACACTTACTTACACACACTTACTTACACACACTTACTTACACACACTTACTTACACACACTTACTTACACACACTTACTTACACACACTTACTTACACGCATAACAGTACTGCACATCCAGAGAGATCAGTCGTGACCTTTGAAGTTTGTCCAGGATGAGGGAGTATCCTACTGGGGAGATTTATGGAAGGAGAAATCCCTTTCTAGCCAATGTCTAGGTCCGCTCCGGAACTCACCATCCAGCGGGGGAGAAACCCTCTTCCCCTGGTATTATAAAACATATTTACAAGACTAATAACGGTATCAGTCGGCATGCCCGGAACCATTGTTCAAACAATCAACCTATCGCTTTTCTTCCTTGTTGATGTTGCGTGTGGCCTTTGCAACGAGGTTATATTTTAAATGCGTCGGATTAAACCGACGATAAACAGAAGACTTAAATTAAAGGGGTTGAGGTCAAATAGTAATGACCCTCAGTTTGTCATTTTTTAACTCTAAGGAAAATGAAGTTTGTAAAATTAGAGATTGTCAACTCTACTCACATCCTATTGCTTTCTGTATATTTGTATATATTAGAATTTCGTGAAATTTTTTGAACTAACATCTTGTTGATTGTTTGGGGGGGGAATTCGAAGATGGTTATTTTGGATATATGATACATAGATTAAAACTATGTTGTGCCAACTTATTCAATGTTTTGTAACATTTAACCGTGTTAAAAGACAACGAATCATGTATTACGCTAATGCATTTGTTCAAAAAGCTTTTGCAGTCAACATTTTAGTTTGAGCATTGAATATACATCAACATTTGAAAAATGTATATCGAGATTTACTAGTATTTCATAATAGCTATGATTAACCCATCACTGAGACTTAAAAACGCCATCCGAGCTTTAGAAATAACAACTGTAACAAAAAATAATTTGAAAAAAATAATAAAAGGTAAGGATGTCATCTGTATAGCCAAATGCAGACACACGCCAAACGACACCTCGTTTTAATTTCAAAACTTATATGTTAAATTGTATGGGTATCATTGAATGCCAAAGTGAAAGACACACTTCAATAAATTAATTTGTATTGATGTTAGTATTTAAAAAACAAGATAATGTTAATCTTTCGTTCAATGGCAAGCTGATTTTTGAATGGAATAATCAAAGGTTGAAATTTTAAAATTGTCAAAGTTATTTCAACTTCTGCATAAATTATTAACTGCGATAGCTCACAGGCAAAACATCATCCTCTGCATAATTGCTGATGGGAAGGTCGTAGGGGTACAAGACCCAACAACGAAGGTTTCTCGACTCTAGCTATATAGCTGGGTCGAATTCCACCACAGACAGGGTAAATCACGGAGCGTGCGCCTTTTCTCCTCGTCCTTGTCCTTTACTCTTCCCTCTCCGTGGCCTCCGTGGTATCGGGCTGTTATACTCAAGTATGCAGATTCAAACCCGATCGAAGACGTAGATTTTTAAGGGCGAAAACATCCTTTGTACGCCTTCCTTCGGATAGGAAATAAAGCTAGATGTCCCATGTTGTAGATTTACTGCATGTAAAGATCCTTAAGAGTAAAAGAAGTCTATGAGCAAAATTCAAATTTCCCTTTCCATCGCCTGAGGGATATCTTCTTTCTCCGCTGGATGATGAAAGGAGCATAGCGGGAAGTTAGACTGTCAGACAGAAGAACAGACCTAATTTTCCGCGTTTCGCCACGTAAGGTCATCATTGAGTTGAGTTGAATTGTACACAATGCACTTCACTGCATTCACTGTATTGACCCGACTGGAGCGATGCACCACTAGGGGAAGAAACTTACAAGCAGCTGTTGCAGCGGGGAGAGCAACACGACACCTCTCAGTGTAGACAAATGTAGGACGAATGACCTAAATAGGTGTCAAGCCCGGAATCAATACTGCCTCACTCAATTACTTTGTCGATATCAAGATATGCGATAAAACAAGCATTGTTTAGATTCATGAAAAGTCGCTAAAACTAAGAAAACAACATTCCAAATTTTTTTTTGTTTCTTTATCTCAATTTTATCCTAAAAATAAATGATCATATGATGGCACTATAAAATTTAGTACAAAATAAGAATACCTATAAAATCTCATTTTTCTTGAACAATTGAGAGAGAATTTTCAAGACACTTAAAAACAATTATATGAACTCTAAATAAAAAACTTTCAACCTCGAAAAAGAGCGTTTCATTTTGCATCGTCACTTTAGGTCTCAACGGTATTAGAATAGTACACTAGGAAGAGTAAATTTCAAAACAACAAAATCCTAATAATTGTTCAACGTTAGAAAACAAGTGAGAAACTCGTCACTTGAATAATCTTTGACAATTGAAGCTTGCCAACGCTACTGCCTCCAGCTTCACAAAACAGATTCCGTGACATTGACGCACGATCGAGACCAACTCACACCGGCTATTCAATCAAATCACACTCCCTGCCACCCGACGCCAACAAACCTCGTTAGAGAGAGCCACAAAAAAATAATCTTGTCGAAATCTGTTCGCATGCGTAAACAATTTATATCACACGACGCGATAGAGGGACATTTCAAAAATTAATTGCACAACAGTGTACGTTTCGACACACGCGAAACTAACGCGTAAAAAAGAGCACACATCGGATTGAGTTAGAACGCGATATCGTAGATAATTGTGTCACATATCGAACGTTAAACTAATTACCTCCAGGACGCATGACATGGGCCTGAAATATTCAATCAGGTAATCAGTACATCGGCACTGTGATTTGCACCGGGAAGATCTTCGTTGACGGCTTGGCTCCAGACAGACAGCCTCCCGCAATGGCACAATAAACACATGATGGTAATTTTCTGTCTCTGCTGCCAATAAATCTGCCGCGTAATTTTTGATCCTTCAAATATTTGTGGGTTTTTAATACAACACATTCACTCATTTGTATTCCAGTAACGCCTGGGAAAAACATGGTATATGCATTTGGATACAATTGATTTAATCTCACTATAATAGTGGTTTGTTTCTTTTTCACAATACTTTCTTTATTACTGTGAAAATTAAATCTAGACCTTAATAACTATAAAACATAGAACTGCAATCAGTGTCGCCATTGCGAATTCCTTCTAGATATGTTACTCGTCATTTCATTTTAAAGGAATCAATTACAAAATATCGTCCAATTTGATTGACAAAAATCTTCTTGTTAGGACCCGCCATAAAAATGTGTATTTTCACTTATGTGATAGTTCGTGTTATTTCTCTCTCTCTCTCTCTCTCATATATATATATATATATATATATATATATATATATATATATATATATATATATATATCGCGCCGCGTTTCTAGACGAAATACAATGTATTCACGACAATTCAAATAGCGCGGCAGTTGGCAGTTCCCGCCTAGTACGAGAAAAGTTCCCGTGGCGTGCGAGAGCCAACGGACCCAGACGCGAGCAGGCGCAGTGAGAAAAAAGACATGGAAGGAAGCGCACGTATCGCGCGGGAAGTGGCCGAATAGGAGAATGTGGAAAGATGCTAAGTATGTGATGTAAGAGGCTTGGAAGTGAATGACATAATAGTGAAGGTACTAGTAAAAGTGTGGGTGATACATTCGCGGGAAATCCGACGGGAATAGTTTGTAGAAAGGATTGGATGTGTAATGTGATCGGTACGTGGAAACCCAAGACTGTGGATGGCGGTGTGAGACGGTGGGAGAACCGTGTGGTGTGAAAATAAACGAAATGAGAAGTGATGTAATTTTGGCATAGTGAGGGAAGTCAATCTTTGAAAGGACCAGACGACGCCGTAAGTTGTACCCGGAGGCGAGCAACACCACCTGGCGGTGGGGATGGTCGCGAGACATCACGCCAGACTCAAAACTGAAACGGGGTTCAATAGTGATTACATACTCCTAGAGTCAGCTGGAGTCAGAGGCGACTGTGATTCGAAACTAAGCTTCCAGGGCGCCTGGGCGAAGACGACGCCAGCCGAAAACGGTTGGATACGCGTTGTGGATGGGGCAGCGCGGGAGCGGTCGCTCCACGGCCACACAGAGGCATCAGCCGATCAACGCCGAGAGACGCCGAATGACTGGGGCACGAGCCGAACGCGAAGAACAACGCCGCCTGGCGACCAACAGGTTTCATTTCGTATTACATTCGAATACTTTAGCCAGAATTTAATTAGGCAAGGCAGTGATTCGTAGCATAAGGACCTAAAAGTTAAGAGAATTTCAAGGTGTCTGTATAACAACAGAAATAAAGTTGTATATGATCATTATATTGGAAATTTGTTGTGTCAATGTTTACCTTACCCCAGAGCCCATTCGCAAAGAAGAAGGCCTGGTCCCTTTAATATAAATTTACTGATGCACTGGATTGGAACCCCGGTCCGTCGCAATATATAGTGATGAACCAGATTTTGGTGCACTACAACAAAATTAATTTTAAAAAAGGGACAGATCTTCCTCGTGAATGAGCTCAGGGACTACACACCGTACGGTGCGCAGGATCCGTTTGGGCACTTATGATGTCTCGCGAATATTTTCTGGTGCAAGATAGGGATATTGGTCATTGAACACATAAAATCTGAGACGCCACAATAAATGTATTGGAATCTTTTAAGACGTATTGTAAAGGCTGACAGAGGTGTAAATCTTTTTGAAATGTGTTGTGCAAAATTTCTAGCGAGATCCATGCATAATTGCAGCTATGTATTTTAAATTCCAAAGAATGAGGATTTCCACTCGAAAACAGGATTTGAAATTATAACAAAAAAGAAACAAAAAAAGTATGGGGATTACATTTACAAAAACGACTTCAACAATGGTTTACTATTGATCGTTTAACATTCATGTTGCTCAGCACTCAACATGTTTGTTCATCGTAACAGTTTATACATCACTGTCCCTTATTGAAAAACAATCAGTGTCGATTAAAATTTTCTAGTAGCCATTTTTTTGTACTTTGTTTACAGATGATCTAATGAAGTGAGTTTCTCCTTGTTACTGATACTTATGTACACATTACATTTTGCAATATTAATAAATTATACGAATTAAAATAATGCATGGATTCTATTTCACATATACAAACTACGTTAAGAACAAACACTAGCCTACACATATTTGGAAATTAACAAAATCAAGATCTGATCTGATTCCGATTAAGAAATTCTTCAACAACAGAGAATTTATATGTGGATCCAGCTAGGAAATTACTTCTTTATTAACAACACAAGAATTCAAAACCAAGTATGATGACTACAGACCCATTCCCATGAACTTCAGCATAAGGCACCTTTTCTCCTTTTATAATTTGCAGAGCAGCTCCTCCACTACATAATCCCAACTTATCTGTAGCTTGTAATACATTCTCAAAATCAATGTACTTAAAACTGTACTAGACGAAACATTTTCATTGTCAAATAAAATATTTAAATTTTAATCTTTATCAAAATTGACCTACAAATTAAAAAACGTATATTATAATTCAACTCAATTCTTTATTTCTATAATAATATTCCATTTATACATATTATTGATTAATTATTACTGAAATAATTACAAATTTATGACTTACAATTTTCAATATAACATACAGTATAACCTGCTTACAAACAGTATACATACATTCGTAATTTCCTAAATATATTTATTTATTTATTTTATTTATTTTACGTCAAAAAAACAGTTAGAAACTGCGTATGACGTGCTATGGGGAAAAGTGAATTGTGTGCACATTTTCAAAATTCTGTGATCCCTACACTAAGTCATATACTACTTAAATTTTGAATTTTTGAAAGGGAGAAAAAAAAAACTCCCGTGTAATAAAATCTATTTTCAAGGATAAACAAGCAATAAATTTTGAATTTTGAAAGGGAGAAAAAAAACAAAAAAACTCCCATGTAAAAAAAATCTATTTTCAAGGGTAAATAAGCAATAAATTTTGAATTTTGAAAGGGAGAAAAAAACAACAAAAAAAACTCCCATGTAATAAAATCTATTTTCAAACATAAATAAGCAATAAATTTTGGCTCTTATTACTTCCTGCTGCGACAACATGGACACATATTAATTGCATACAAATATCACGTAACATAAATTTTACATTTATTCCAGAATTATTATTATTATTATTATTATTATTATTATTATTATTATTATTATTATTATTATTATTATTATTATTATTATTATTATTATTATTATTATTATTATTTTTATTAACAGTCTTTTGCCAGTACCTCAATTTCAAAATGCTGTTGAATACGTGCATACCACTCATTGTCAAACTGCTTTGACTATGAATTTACTTTTGAGAAAAGTCTTATGCCATTCTTGTAACTTTTCATGTCATCTGGTGACAGAATTGTTTTTAGAATTTAGTTATGTCTGCTGATGTACTACTCGCGCAACTTTTCTTGAGCGATGGATTGAAGAAATGCGGGTGGAGTGGGGGTATTAGTTATAAAGTCGGTCACAAGAATATTTACAATAATGCTAACCTCTGGAAAATCAAAGTCAAACTTGTTATGGGTGCGGGGAGGTCATCGCTATGGGTAGGCAACAGTAGGGTCACTAGATAGTTTTAGGTGCCTCCTTTGAAGGACCTGGATCTGCCTCAGCCATTTCTTTAGATAATAGTAATAAAGCTGAACAGAAGTTCTCGACTATGAAAGCAACTAGCTTCTGTTTCGCGCCAACAAAATTTTAATGCTTGGAATGTTGTCATCAGTTGCGAGGTTGCCTTCTACTGTATATTGTTCAAGGGAGGGGGATGAAGGTCATCGTTCAAGAAAGTTGCGCGAGTAATAAGGTTTTTCTCACACAGAGTGTTATTAGTTATGATTTATGATCTATTTGTAGTGCTATGGTGGTGAATATAAATGGGACATGTTGCATTTCAATCAATAACATTATGGTCTACCCATAGATAAACATGGCTAGGCAAGAATTTTAAAATATTGAGTATATTTTATGTGAGACTCATGGTCCAATTTGTGTTACGGTTCTAATAAATTATTTTTGCAGCTTTAACATTTGTTCCACCTATAAGTTCCTTGCATTTTCCCACACATCTAGAGTAGAGTACTAGATTTTACTGTGGAAGAGTTTTCAGGTTATTCACGAAATGGTTTGTATGATTGACGAATTGTATTCTCTCTCTATTAACTTCTATGAATTCCTAACAACCACTTAATTTCATTTCTTTTAGATGGCTTTAAAAACACGAAATTAATGTCAGAAAAGCAAAATGAATGTCTCCATCCGTGAAAACTCGAAGGTTTTTAGAACCACTGCACAAAATATCACTTCACTATTTTATAGATACCAATAACTAATTGTACACTAGTTATTTTCATTGTAAACTGATAAGTTCAGTTATTTTCAGTATCTTATGTTCAAAGACAATGAAATTAACAATCAATACCTTTACATTGTATTTCGTATAATTTTAATTAAATAAATAACATGATTTATGTTTTATTTAATAAATTTCCATACATACAGTAGGGGCAGCGTATAAGCAACTCTGACAGTTCTCTCGCCACGTGCAGTGGTGGGTCATGTGACCTGGTCTGAAGCAATCAGCGTGCGAGGATTTGTTTACTTTTTCGCAGCCAGGGTTCAGCGTTGCCACTAATCTGACTCACACGAAGTCGCTTGAAAATCGCGCAGATTCCTGTCATCAGCAGTATCAATGCGAATGAAATATGCCTCTGCCGATACGCGCTAGACCAGTTAGTGTGTGTCTTCCAAGCGATTCAGTGCATTGGTTGGAGGCTGTGAGTTTCGTGATGCCTGCGCCTCACACGTCGCGCAAACCTGGAGTTGTGTTAAAGAGCCAGGCTCGCGAATTTGTTTATCGTTTACGCGAATATTTCGAGGCAGAAAAGGCGAATGGGAGGACACTGGGGGGAGGATCTCGGTATACGTCCATTGCCTGCGGAATAGAGGACGGCGCCATCCAGAGCTGACGCATCAAGTTTTCAACGCGGTTTGGGTGGCGATAAGAGTCGGCTGTGGCGAAGCTTATGAACACGGTATCAAAACGTGTCATCGCCTGTCGGTAAGTGTTAATGTTTTGAGATTTCATTTATCTGACGTGTAGGAGGTGCCATGTGCCTAGTAATGTGTGGCAACAGCGCATCGAACTGTCAAGAGTCGCTTAACCGCTGCCCCTACTGCAATACATTGTACATTAATACATTTTTTCGTTGTTGAAATACAAGTATGTAATAATAAATCATGTTATTTCAATAATTGAAATTATATGAAATATAATTTACTGGTATTGATTGTTTATTCCACTGATTGTCTTCAAACATATGATACTTAAAATAATTGAAAAATGGTAATCATCATCATCATTACAGTGACAATATAAGTAAATTAATTTCAGTACTTCACAATTAGTTCACATTTCACAAGCATGTCCTATGATTTTCAAAGAAGAACAACCATTTGTTTAGTCTCAGATATTTTTTCAAACATCAGTAAGTTTGTCTGATACCCTTTGTATAGATTCAATTAATTTTCTTAGAGAATTACAGTTGCATCCCTTAACACTTTTTTATAATCATCTTCTGAAAATTTAATATTAGTTAAAAAATTCTTACTGTTAGGTGGTAAATTATCCTTTAAGAAGCTTGTATTTCCATATAATTAGAAAAAAGAATTATTAATATTAATTAAAAAATAGTACACAATAAGCAACATAAACATTTATCATATCAGTATGGTTCAGTATGAGGATCACAGTTGTCACAAACGTTTGAAGAATGGGCATGATGTTCTAATGGCAGTCTTTGTCTTTGCCCCAATAAACTGAAAGTTCAACCAGGTTCCGGGTTCCAGTTCCGGGTCAATGACCCCCATCTCGATCAGTTTTTTCGTCCAGTTTCCCTGATCCATTGAGCAAATGCTGAGATGGCCCCGTGTTTTGCTTCTGGACATAAATGTAACTTCATTTTCTGTGCACGTCTTCTAGAATTCAGTGGGAAATACAATTATTCAAATTATCGTTTCCATGTCGCGGCAGGAGGTAATAAGAGCCAAAATGTATTGCTTATTTATCCTTGAAAATAGATTCTATTACATGGGAGTTTTTTTGTTTGTTTTTTTCTCCCTTTCAAAATTCAAAATTTATTGCTTATTTATCCTTGAAAATAGATTTTATTACATGGGAGTTTTTTTTCTCCCTTTCAAAAATTCAAAATTTAAGTAGTATATGACTTATTGTAGGGATCACAGAATTTTGAAAATGTGCACACAATTCACTTTTCCCCATAGCACGTCATACGCAGTTTTTAGCTGTTTTTTGACGGAAAATAAATAAATAAATAAATAAACCAAATTAAACAAGCCTGAAAAATAATAAGCTAAGTAAATTCTTACATTTATTACTCTTAAAATTTACCTTTTTCAATTATAAGAAATTCTATCTTCAGGTCTGGCATGTAAACCATAGCTTCTACACATTACCTGACAGTGTAAGGTGAATTACTAGAATATGTAGTTACCATGCATAACCACGTTTTTGTTGTAGCAATGCTTGACGCAAATATAATCATTGTCGTTTAATTTTCTCCTTTTCTCCTTTTCTGAGGAAAACCTTCATTATCTTCTCTCTTTGATGCGGAAAACAAAGCTATTTGATGTGACATCTATCACAACTACTATCACACGGTTTAACGAAGCACTTTCTATCCACATTGAAAACTTCTTAATTCACTTCATACTCTGGAATAAAGTTTTTACTGCGAAAAATATCACTCAGTACAGCTCTGTCTACAGAAGCCATCTTGCCCAAAAGGCCCAAACCGATCGCAGCACTAAATGCGAGAACTACCCTCACACAAGCTTCAGATTTCGACTGGGAGTGAACACACCAATACATCTTACACCGTGGTCCGACATCGCCCGCCGGCCGCAACAACCAGAGAAAATGTATGTTTTCCCACGGTAACCGCGGTCGATACTCTCTCCTGTTTCAACATCAGCTACTGCGATAGCATTTCTTAGTCGGTCTTCGGTGATACCACATCACTGTCCGACAATCGCCGTTACGCCGCACAATGTTCAATAAGCCACTGTCTCGGTAGTTGACCAGCTTCCACCAATGTGATGCAATTCGATGCCTGGGTGTTTTAACTATCACACCGCATGTCCTTGCCCTCAATAAATTGTTCCCAAATAGTCATCAGTTCATGCCTGCTTTGATTCTGCCATGATCACGATGCTCGTATGTTGCTCACTATTTCTACCATTTATTCACCCACAGTCAGTCGTCCACGTGGCGGCCACTCGTCACCGGAATTAATTCTCACTCATGTCCAATCATTTGCACTGTTGTTATCTGTCACTATCAGGTTTTCATCACAGCAATATCCTTCGCACTTTGGCCCGGTTTCACCAACATACACCTAACGTGACGTTAGTAAATAAGTCGTTAAAATTAACGTCCCCGTTAAGATTTGTTCCGTTTTACCAACGCTTCCGCGGCTTCGGTGAGCTAATCGCCAGTAAACTTAAATGGGTGTACAAAATGCGTATTTATTTTTAGAAGGCCGTGAACTGGAAATTGTGTGGTGAGTATGTTTACTCTGCTTACTGAAAATAAAGCAACAGTCTAGCCAAAGCGCAGCTAACTCTATGGACAAAACGGTTAGCCGTAGATTTGCTGGCCCCAATGTAGTCACCCAACTGGCATGCTGGTAGATGCCAATTGCATAATAACGTAGAGTCATAAGTAACTGGTACGATTGACTCGTTCCTGGAAATGAATATAAATTGAAACAATTGTCTAATAACGAGTTCTTATATTTTAATAAATATTATGTAATTAATTCATATCGTACTTTGAACTTTATGATTTAATTTCTAAAATTTTTGGAATGACTTGTGTCTGAAGAAAACTGGAGCCTATCTTCTGATAAGAATGAATAGTGACACAATTTCATGTATAATGTTCGTAATGAACGAAACCATTCATAACCTAATTTGTATTCATGAAGGTTATGTAACAAGATTGTTTTCGATGTGCATGCAAAACTGTTACTTATATGTTTTGTGATAAATGGTACGTAACTATTACATGTAATATTTTCTGACCTGTTTGATGAAAACTCCAGATCCTGCTCAATCAATTCCAGAATTTCTAGTGTCGGTTGTTTGGTACACCTGAATGTAGTTTAATAGTCCCTATCGTCGTACTCATAAAAATAATTTCATCGTTCCCTGAATACACGCGGGCGCACAAACATTTCCAGGCTTTCAAAAATATCGTCGTCTTCCAATATATATTGCAGAGCTTTCTCCATTTTTTCTCTCTGCTGTGTGCTCGAACTGAACTGAACCGCGCTGCGCTGCAATCAGCTTAACCAAGCGTTAACTGCTGCTAACGGCGCTGAGATCGCGCGTTAACTTTAACGGAAAGTTAACAAGCGTTAAATAAAGTCGTAGGCTTCCGCGGCCGGAGTCATGTGGATGATCTTGGCTGTCCGGGTGACGCCGCATCGAAGGCTATGTTGCCGACGTTTCGACCATCTTTTCGTGGCCTTCCTCAAGGTTGGTCAGACCAGCCCTGAGGAAGACCACGAAAACATGGTCGAAACGTCGGCAACACAGCCTTCGACGCGGCGTCACCCGGGCAGCCAAGATCATCAACAAGCGTTAAAGTTTGGTGAAACACGTATTTTCTCGAACGGACCGTTAAAATCTCATAAGTCTAGTTAGCGTGTTAACAAGCATTGGTGGAACTGGCCCTTAAACCTTTATCGCTCTATCGTTCTCTGCACCCACGCTGTTAGTAATACGTTTTCGGTGCCTTCCACGTCTCCGACCCAATGCCACCGTTCCGTTCTCCTTTGCGTCTCAAAGTACCTCTCGTTCCACAGCCGTTCCCTCTCTCGCTAACTGCCTCCGCTGACTCGTTCTGAACGAGTCAGTGAGCTGCGACCATGGCGACCGCGCAATTTAAAATGGAAACACTTAGAAACGCAATACGTTATATATATATATATATATATATATATATATATATATATATATATATATATATATATATAGCAACCGGCGTTCTCTCTCTCTGCCTGCCGCCTATTCTATTTCCGTTTATGTATATTTACGCCCTCACATCGGGCGTCTAATGTAACAACTTCTCTATTTCTCCTACTTACTCACTATCCTCGTAAATCATGCTCTCAAACGGCGAGCACGATAACCTAACTATTCATGTCTTTTTCTGTTTACTCGTCACGTGAACTATTTTTGCCCTGCCCTAGCTCTAACTTACAATTGGGTGCCACAATACTTTTGCTTATCGGTTGCCCGTACCTCTGCTAGCTCGAATCACTATTTATATCCTACCTGGTCGTGGTCCGCGCTCTCATTCCATACGGACTTGAGGTAAGGGTCCGTTTCGTTCGTGCCTGGGTCAAATTTTATACAATTACTAAATAATAACACATGGATCCAAGGCAATTATGAGCCATGTGGGATGCTCATACATTTAATGTCGGATTTCCTTTTCTTATATCCCAAACATAAATACCATATGCCCCTCCGACTTGCGAAACATGACAACACAAAATACATAAACAACACAGAAAAAATACAAACATGCACACTGAAAATATGATACAAAATCTCATACACACACCAGAATGCGCATCCTGTCGTGACCTTTTGATAATCCTATCCTTAACCTAGTATCAGGACTTGGTCTTCGACAGAGTTTTTCTTTTTTTTCGGACTTGCGCGTGAACAAACAAAAAATACAGTAATTGCACAATTCGTGCCACTTCCCTTTTCGCAGCGATATCACTTCCTGTCAGCGCCCGTCGTTGCTAGTTGTAATGTGCATTTTCCATGCACGCAGTCCCCGTTCAGCTGCCATCAGATCCCAGATGCACTCGTCCATTTAAAATTACCAAATGTATTCACAATTATTGTTCCTTGCAACTAATCGCGTCTTCCCTAAATGTTCTTTCGATTTCTCGCGACGTATTTAAATTTAATGACGCTCATGTTCCCTACGCCTAACTTGCGTGAGTAATGTCCATGCGGATTTTCCCGTGAATTTCTAAACAAGTTGAATTAAATTTTAGTTCCACTTCATCTAAACAACTGATTTTACATAACCGAATATAAATTAAGAACTTTTGCACAATACTTCCGCGAAATTTCTCCAAAAATTTAACATAGCATCAAACGCGTGCGATTATCATCATGCTCGATCTGATTCTCCCTGTAACACATTTTACATTGTTGGTCCACAAAATCCAAGTGACTGTCTGCTTTCAAACACATGCCCATCACCATAAGAAATGTTCGAAAACGTTTACATTTTCACTGTTTTCGGGCGTCTTGCGTCTTACTATCTACTTCATAATTTTACTAACTTTTATTTTGTAATTGTCACGTTACCGAATTCCCTTTTCCTGTTTTCCTTTTTCCAAAAACCTTTATTTTTCGTCTTCTCAGCTCGTGATGACGTCATTTACATCGCTCTTTCAACTCTTTCTTAATCCTCTATGCTATGAAACTGAATAATAATTTATTCTGAGCCCCACATAAATTCCCCCGCGCCGTGACTAATTTTGCCCTGATCTAAATATTTTTCTCTATAATTTCCGAAAGTTTGGCCAAAATCCACCCAGGCATTCACTGGATATTCAATAAAACCCGTCTTGTATACTTCCAGAAGTACAATGGGTGCCATATTCTCAATTTTCGCCGTGTTATACATGCAATTTACACAATTTATGATATTTACGGAACCCGTGGCTCGAATAATGTGATTATTGTTTTAAAATGTTCCTAAATTTGGATTCTATTCACTGTTCATAACGCCTATTTCCGCCCTTAATGTTTTCTATTACTTTCCTAATAATTATTATTACGCGGCGCTGTTGTGTATTGTTTATTTCATTCTTAGTTCCTCTTTGCTTACATAAAAGTTCCGTGTTCCATGCATTCTTGCGGGCTAGTCTCACAAATCATTATAATATATATATATATATATATATATATATATATATATATATATATATATATATATAATTTATCCGAACATTATTGTTCTTATAATTACTTTGCCCCAAGTTGGGCATGCCACTGAGATAAATTTAATACATATGGGTCCGACACATTCAATCTTACCTTCACGGTAATGGTTCGTTCATACGAAGCAGAACATTTTCTGGAGATTTTCCCTATCAATTAGGTTGGTATTGCCCGTAATCTTTAATTCAGTAATCAGCCTTTTTTTCTTCATAACAAAAAACAAACAAACAAACAAACAACTAACATATCGTTTATTCAACTATGGGATATGACAATTAACAAATTCCCAAAAATAATTTTTGGCAGCCAACTAAAAGTGTATTTACATTACTTTTCTTTCTTCGCGCGCTATCAATCTTCGTGCACATTCTTGCGCTGTGCCTCCGCTTCCTGTCCCCGCGACGCGGCAGGATTTTCGACACTAGCGTACCAGCTAGGTCGAATTCAGTCGCTGTCTGGACGAGAATTCTAACGGCCATCTGCTCTGATCCGTAGTTTTCCGTGGTTTCTCCGATCAACACCAGGCGAATGCCGGAGCAGTACCCTACCAAACGGGCCACGGACCGCGCGCGATCTGTCCTTTCTCTTCCTTGTCCTATCCTCTCCCATTACACGCACACACTTACACTATCATGCACTACACTACCACATATTCCGGGAGATCGATCGGGAGCTTAGGGCTTGTCCGGGCTGGGGCGGTTCCCCGCTGGTGGGAGATTCCTGGTTAGGGGGAAACCCCACTAGCCGACTGTAGGTCGGCGCCGGATCTCGCCATCCAGCGGGGGAAGATCACCGCCATCTCCCGAGAAAGCATGCACTACACTAACGGGACTAATGACCAAAGCAGTTGACGCGCCCGGATACACGAAAAAATCAATCAACCTACCAAACGGGTCATGGATCGCTTGCGATTTTTCCTTGGTTTTATCCTCACTTCTTACTTACCCCCCACACACACTCACATGCCCTACACTATCACACTTGTAGGGAGACAAGTCGAAAATTTATGCTTGTCCAGGCTGCTTGGGGCGGTGCCCCGCTGGTGGGGGATACCTGGTTGGGATGAATGCCTGCAAAAACAACGTAGGTCGACGTCATATTTCGGTAACAGCGACGGACGATTTACAACAAAAATGCATTACACTTACGGGACTAGTGATCATAGTAGTTGACGCGACCGGAATCTCTAATTAAGCAATCAACGTTGATTTAAAGGAATACGAGGTCCTCCAAGTTTGAAACGGACATTTTGAATATTGGGGGTACTTTACCCTCCCGAAAATCGGCATGGGCACCAATGTAGACGAGATGTATGTGCAAACGTACACGGAGTGCACATGGAGTCATATCTCCAATGTATGGGATGTGCACAAGAGCTTGATATCCATTTTTGCGTACCAATTGTGTACTTTGGCCCAAATGAATGTACGCTTGAGTGCGATCTGGAACGTACTTGATGTGATGGAATCGAATGGGCGCGTACACGATATGCACAACGACGTAACCTTTGCAAAACCAGTGTAAACCAACTTCCTTTGGAAAAAGTTGTAGTTGGAAACTTCCACGATTCTCTCTGAAATTGTCATTAGCTGAACCCTCGTGGAAAGTTTACATATTTCAATTCAATTAATTATATGTATTGACCTATGATGGATTACTTCAATAGGTGATAACTTCATTAACCCAATCTAACCTAACCTATGTGAGTGTTCTCAAACAGCAAAAACTTTTTCCCGAAACTCATTGCAACTTGAACATGTATGTTTCCACATTCGGTTTGGTAGCCACATCTCACCCACTGCCAGTGGTTGAGTTATTCTTCTTCATTCTGCTAATTGTACTTGTGAATGTGTATGCATGCATTTTGCCGAATTTAGCATCTAAGGATTCGGAAGAACACAGCCCTACACCCATTCATGCTAAAAACCAGTTGAAAGGCAAAATTGAACTCTAACATAAAACTATTAGGAATCTATATATGAAATTACCATAATATTCTTCGTCTGCCAAAATTTTACACTATTTACAGGAACATCAATTTAAGCCTATAGACCACACAGTTTTACGTATCACTTTTGAACAAAATCTGGTATAGGACTATGGTTTCAAGTCTTTCAATCAAACTTTCTTCCCGTCGTTTACATAATTGTAATGGGCACAATAATGACTAATGTTGGTGCATGTAATAATTAGAAAATTTGAATTCTCAGCTCTATTTATTTAAGAACTGAACTTTGTATTGATTTTAAATTACTATTAACATTAATTATACATTTTCAGGTTTTTAGTTTTACGTTAGTACATAAATTGATAATTATCACCAATCTTTGTGAATTATGTACTTTTTGATTAATGAAAATATGTTATTTCTGGGTAATATTTTTTGTTATATTAAAAAATAAGTAACAAATGCTAATATTAACATAAATTTAAAGAAAGTTGATAAAATAATTTTTTTATCATTTATTAATTCACAATGCATGGTGCTTTTTTCTAACAACTTTTCTTAACAGAACATTAAATAATTATTACTGGAGACTCATAAGCAGGCCTAGTTGTTTGTGTGTGAAGCACTGCCCATCCCACTACATTATTTATTTATTTATTTATTTATTTATTTATTTATTTATTCTAATTTCAAATTAAACTTTTAATGAGAACTTTTGTTTGTTAAATTGAAATTGATAAAGGTGGTAGGCCTATAATGGGAATTCTTGGTATTAATACAGATTACTCTTTTCAAAACCAGTTTGTATTTCACATTCAACAAAATTATTTTTTAGTACCTTCACTTTCAGTCACAAACCATTGCACAACCCAGGGACCGAATACCGAAATAATAGCGGTAAAGGTATTTATACCGGTATACAAATACCTTTACCTCTATTATACCTTTATTCAAAATACCTTTAAAAATACCGGTATAAGACGTCAAATACCGGTATTTTTAGAGGTATTTTACCTTTATCCGACGTCTATACCGGTAAAATACCTCTATTTAAAGGTATTATACCGGTATTCTCTCATCAAAATACCGGTATTTCAGTAGAATCATACAGGTATTTGGGGGAAATTCATTGTGATATTTTCCGCTGAGATGGCTCAGAGGAAACAACTATTTACACGGCAGAGTTTCTGACCGGGAGGTCCTAGGGTTCGAGTCCCGAGGGTGGCGGATTTTCGACACATATTCTAGCTAGGTCGAGTTCTGCCGTTGACTGGGAAGTCGAGTTATGTCGTCAGACGGAGGGATCAGCCAACGGTCTTTCGCAGACATCAACACGAGCTCGTTCGCTGACCTTGGACCTCACGTCCGGGCGCAGAGCTTGGCGACACGTGATAGAGTGTTGAAAATTTACCGTATAAATCTTGCCCTTTCTAGTAGCGATAAAAAATGGAGAAACGTGTCTTCTTATCCATAAATGAGTCTTCCCACGCATACCAAACTTCCTTCTTGCACGACTGTGTTTATCACTAAATACGATTATTTGCTTAAATTTGATCGTATCACTAACATTCCCGAAAATAATTTTTTCAGTTGACCCAGTTTCCTTATTCTGCACCATAATTAATAATTATAATTATATATTAATTATATATAATTATTAATTATAACCAAAACAATATTAAAAATTGACATTAAATGCTAATAGACATTAACTATTCTTACGCGAGGAAACAGAAGCGTTATGTTTAATTCAAAATTAATGATTGAAGCACGTTTAATTTACATCCATGTATTATTTAAGAAATTTCATTAAGAAAAAATATTAATAGTACTATATAATATTAATTAATTTTAATAAATATTTTAAAATATTAATACTAATTAAATTTTAAATGTTTGCATTAAATTTGTGTAAATTAATTTATTATTTTGTTTCTTAGTTTATAAATTTATTTAAATTAAATGTTAATTTTAATTAAAAAGTAAAAATGTTTATATTAATAAACTATTTTTTATTAATTAATAATGTTAGTATATATTTCTTATTATTAAGGAAGAAACACTCTTCTCGAAGTGGGTTCCTCCAGATGCATTTTACAATGTAAGCTACCCGCGTAGAAGGGAACCCTTGCCCACATGCAATGTTAGTAGCTAATAACAATTTTAATAATAATAATAATAATAATAATAATAATAATAATAATAATAATAATAATAATAATAACATAATAATTTACTTTTATTACAAATTTTCTCAATATTTGCAGTTAATGTCAAAATATATTAAGCCCTTAATATAAACTAGAAAAATAACATTTTATTTTAGCCCTATTTATTAATATATAATTAAGATTTAATTGTGAAATGAAGTAAAAGGAAATCATTTTGTAACAATAACAAAACTGGGCCTGAAAGCGTGAGCGTTCGTGATTATCTCAAGCTGTCATCGCGAATATGCATCGCATGTACGAATGTATAGCGAAATGTGTGCGACGTTGAAATGTATATTGAGTGTCAGGCACGTGCCGCAACACAGGAGAAATGGATTTGTGTAGGGTGTACAAGAGATGTGGACTAATGTACAGTACGGACAGGAGTAGTGCACAAAGTGAATAATACGCAGTGCACAGCTGCTTTACAGGCTACCACAACACGGATTTTCGCCAGGGCAATAACAAACTCAAGTTTTTCTAAGAATTTTTTTTATTAACCTTTGTTCTCGAATTGCATAAAGGATACTTAAAATAATGGTGCAGGTCTCACTTTCCTTGAAATCTCTGATTTTTGGTAATTAGCAAAAGTTAAAATGTTTTCAGTGTCTTCCTACAACTACATATTCGAAAATAGAGATTTTTTCGATAAAATCTCTTTGAAAGGCAGATCTTGAAATGAAGTTATTTTTGCAACATGCAATTTTTCGAAATTATGTGTAGTTTTTTGCGTAATTTTGTGTTATATTAGTTTTTGAAGAGAAATTAATTTATAAAATCGAAATCACATTTTTTCTTTAAATTTCCTCCTCATGTGTATCAAATGGCAGTATAAAAATTGGTGCTAGTCCCATTCTCGGCGAACTATGTTTTGGAAAATTGCAAAAAAATAACATAGCAAAAGTAGAATATTGATGTTAAAAATGTGTACTTAAAGAAAATGTGTTTAAAAAATCAGATCTTTAAATGAGGTCATCTATCTATATATTTAAAAAAATAAGGTATTCTGCCATGGCTTCGTTTAGAGCTTCTACAGAACCGATAGTAGTATTTTTTCCTTCAAATGAAAGAATGTGATCCCTAGATGTGTTATCAGATATTATTTGTTTTGATTCAGCAACATTTACGGTGTAAATTAATTAATTAAATAATTCTTTAATAGTACGCTTATCAATAGTCAATTGTTTTCTTCCAAAGGGTGATTGTTTCAAAATCGATATACATGAGTCGATAGATGTCCACGATGCTTCATGGTGGTGCTGCGTGATGTTTTGTTTTGATTGTTGAGATTTTTTTACAATTCAAGGTTTTGTTTCAGTGTAATAATTGCATTGTGGCGTAGACAGTTTTGTATTTGCATTTGTGGTGAATTTTGTAGAGAACATTCAGACAGTGGGTTTTGATAGGTTGTACTGAAGTAATGAAGTTGTTCACAGGTTATGTCGAATTCCGAAACGTTGCCCACGCGCCCCAAAAGACGCAAACGTACATTAACTGAACGCAGGCAGTCAGCGTAAGTGTCGTGATAGTGAGATCATTTCGTTTTCTGCGTGGTCGTTGACTATGAAATGTCAGTTTTGTTCTGCTTTGTACTTCACATGTGAGAGAAATTCTGCAAACGAGTTTACTCTGCGTTGCTTAAATGGGAAAATAAGTTTATCTTCAAGAAATATACCTGAAGAAATAAGTTGTTTATAGGAGATGATAACACATCAAAAAACTTTAGAAATAATATCCGTCAGTATAATGATGTTCTTTCTTTTGTGTCATTTGGCGCCGATATTGCATTGCCACCTGGTCATGGGCCATACGTGTTCAAAATTTTGGGAACTCCACATCACAGAATATCTTTGTTATACCCTGAATATCCAAACAATGCAACATATTGTGAACATTAGTCTGCGCACAGTATTTTACATTTATCTCAGATCACACCGTCAAATTTTGACGGGTTTTCACTAGTGTACAATTAAAAAAAACTAGTAGTTTTCGCGTAGTTCTGCATGAAGTTTATTAAAAAATATAAAAAAAACTGCTCTAATTTTTTCTTTACATTTTTTTCTAGGATAGAGTAAAGGATGGTTATAAAATGGAGAATTTCCAAGTATCAAAGTTTAGGCGCTAGCGATGACCATAGACTGACGTAGAAACAGGCATAGAGACGTTTTTTCGTCAATTGATTTTTCAGTATCGAGGACTCACACAACTTCAATTCTGACTGTACAATGTGTTAGAGGAGTAATTTACTATGTATAGGAACAAGATCAATCCTCTTTTCGACACTGGGGCCCCACAATACGAGTTTTTCTATCGAAAAATCGCCGATTCCTGCCACAGAATTATAATATTTTCTCTTTTCTACAAAAGTTCGTAGTAGGCGAAAAGTTAAAAAGCCAGGTTACAGAATAATCCAAAAAAATGTGTAGAATATATTCATTGTGCTGCATCAGAAATATGCACTACAGTCCAAAATTGGACAGGTAGAAACAACAATATATGGATCTCTTAAATGGATGATAATACTTTCATTTTATTACAGAGTGATATTTTTAAACACAAAACATTGTAATTCAGAAAAGATGCATGCAACAACAAACTTGCACGAGCATCCAACAAGAAACGGCCTATGACTATTGTTGCGTCATTGTTGATTCAAAGCGTCTCTTAACCCTTGTTGGGCGTTGAGCGCTTTTTTCTGGAGTAATCCTCCGTTACTGTGTAATTATTACACTGAATAATTACTATATTTGTCAAGTCTCGACACGTCGCAGTCAGTCAGTGCCTTTTATACCTTCGGTCAGGGGCTCGACGCCGTTGGATTCCGGGGTTCCTGGCCGGTCACCCAACCACGAACCCGCGAGTCTCGAATTCGCTTAACTTCACGGAGCGTAGTAAACGAATTCGGATAGCGCTGCCAGGAAGCATATCGATGACTCCCTGTACAACAGCGAGAGTGAATCCAATTAGTTACTTAAGAACAATCGCAGATACCGGCAGTAAATGAAAAAAAATATTTTCTCACCAGTAGAATTCCACTTCCTTTCGTGTTTGGTTCCTTTGCAAAATCTCTGAGCTTCAACGATCCAAATGGAAGGAATTCAATGTTATCACTGCGATAAGAAATCACTAGGTCATTCACGCTTATCTCCAATCTGTGCTTGAGAGTTGGATAAAGAGACCCAAGCTTTGTTCTCGATCAATGACATGCAACTTGCATTGCTCAATTCGATCCTTAGATACGGTTAAGAAACGTTTCACAGCGGCGAAGATGCCCCTAAGACTATATTTTTTGGACAAAGTGTAATATTTTATCCAAATAACTTCTTTACCGTCAATGTGATATTGTCCATCTCAACAGATAAAAGGCACGCATGGTCATAGATGAACCTCACATATCACGAAAGGGCCGAGGAATGAGTGGAAAAGCGTCGATTACCATTTTATTCATAATTCCTCGGAACACAACAGAATTGACATTTTTAAAAATTATATTTTAAGTAAAGTGTGAAAATATGTTAAAAAAATATTTTTTAAAAGTAAAAAATTAGCCAAGTTTTCAAGAGAGCCGGTGCATTGAGAAAATAGTCATTAACCACGAAATAACGGCTCTGTTTTGTTAAAATTTATCTCTTGCAAACTGACAGTGGAACCCTGATACCGAAAAAGGTTTTTTTTCTTTCATTTTGCAACTACATGTTTTTCTCTAACGTGTTGAGCACTCAGAATTCCTGTTTTGCGGGTTCTTGATACTTCAAAAGTCGTTTTGGGCGGTCCGTCCGCCTGACCGTCGTCTGTGAACAACACTAGCGCCTAATTCACATCAGGGCATCGCCGTCCATCTCTGTCTTCGGCCAGTGACGCATGTGAACACAGATCTTCTACATTACGATGCGATCTTGTACGAAGTTACTTCCCTCATAGAAAATCTCATGATAATCTCCTCCTTGCCTACACTTAACGCGCGGAATGGTGGAATTGGCATCCACTCAAGAGGATTAGCATCGAGAATGGCCCATTGGGCCAGAAGATGTAATTCGTGACGTCATTACCGAGAAGTTCAGGTAACCGCCGGCGGAGCGCCATAATCGTTAACACTCGCGAAGTTCAAAATTCTCTTTGCAACCATTAAAATAATTTTTTTAATATACCTCGTTAAAACTACGCAACCAATATTAAACTACGCAATCATATTTTTTTAAATATTAGGAATTTCGTGTACCTACTTTAGAAAGTGGGTAGTAATATACGGATGAACAAATGAACAAAAATACTCACATTTTAATATCACTGTTATTTATTTTTCATTGTTTCAGTTACGAAATGTTTTTTATTATTACAATCCCAAAAGATAATACATTACAGAACATTATATTATCATTGAAGTAGAGGTGCCACAGAATGGCACGGACTTTCTCGTTCCAATTTTTTTAATTTTCTTGGTGTGGTATAGGTTTAAGGTCTTGCCCCATACTTTGGCTAGCTGCAATTCATCGTTGCCCAAAGTACTTCTTTTGACAATTTTTCAACTTTTTGCTTTCCTAATAGTACAACCGAAATATTACTTTAAGAATATTAAAGAAGAGTAAAACCTCGTTCTAAATAGCAATTTTATTAATTAGCAAATACGGCGGATTTTCGGCGGAAAAAATTCATTGCCGGGCTCTGGTGGCGAAAAAGTGCTAAATTAAATTGCTAAATTAAGCGAAAAAATCCTCTAACACGTGGTGAAGCGAGAATCCCTGTTTTGTGGCTCCTTGATGCCGAAAAAACAATTGGAAGCAAAACGTCCGTCTGTTCGTCTGTGAACACTACTAGCGCCTAAACCACAAGTACTATTTTCTCCAAGTTAAAGAATCCTATGTCGTCCTTGCTCTAGTTGAAACTTTGAACTTTTGAAAAACATTCTTAAAAATTTGCGGGTACTTTACATGACGTCCCCCGGACATTTTCAAAATTTTCTCAAAAACGGCTCCAAATTTTACCTCTCTCGCCGTTAATATGGACATATCCATCGATTTGTGTGCATTATTACATTTATAAGTGGATGTGCTTGAAAGAATATTAAATGAAGTTTTTCGAAAACTCAATATATTCCTGTGAAAAAGAGCTTAAGTTTCGCATTTACAGTAATGTTTTATCGCCATTTTTTAAAGAATGGCTACGAATTTCTCAATGAAAACTTCTATTTAGGACGAGTTCCTACTCTTCTTTAATATTCTTGAAGTAATAATTCGGTTGTTCTACTAGAAAAGCAAAGGCTGTGTTGCTTGTGATGAGGCTAGCCTCCGTGCTAAGCGGGGAATTCTTAAGAAAACTTTCGTGGTTAACGGGTACAACAGACCCACTATCTAGATCCTGCCCGATCCCTGACCGTTCCGTGCCGTCCGGTCTCGCGCTGCGCTATCCTACTCGACCCCCTCCCGCGGTTGACGGGATTGGCTGACTGTTTTAGCCAATCGTACTTGGCTCCCACCCAAATATAAACCCGAGCGCAGATCACCCCGGCGCGAATGAAAGAGTGTGAATGAGACAAAACAAGAAACAGGAAGAACAATTTAAAGAACTTTTTAAATACATTTCATTACAATTATTTTTATTAAAACTCATTAGCCCAAAGAGGTTCTGTTTATAGTTTTAGGTTAGTTTTAGTTAGTATATTAAAGATATTGCCCTCACTACTGCTCCAAAAGCATTAAATGCTGGAGTTTATGTATCCAATATCATGAATAAATTCCCGCCTCACCAGGGATACTGGCGAGGGGAAAATTGAAAAAAAAAAAAAAACGCGCAGACCAGCCCTGAGGAAGATTACAAGATGATCGAAACGTCGGCAACATAGTCTTTGACTCGGCGTCACCCGGACAGCAGAGATCATTATCATCCTCTCCTCTGACGGTTAGTTCACGTAATGCAAAGCTGACTTGTCCTCAGCTATGTTGTTCATGAAATTCCTTTCATTTTTTTTCTCGGAGTTCAATTGCATATAATATGCAATTGTAGGTGTGAATGAGTACCACAGCCGTGTAACCAGCACCTGCAATCATTTAATCAATTACATTTTTTCTGCGAACCTCTTGGTTTCAATTCTGTTAGAAGAGGCCACATAAATGTCTGTGGATTGCAGGTGGATGACCCGTGCACTCAGCCGCCGTGTAACACATTGTTGATAGCTAGTTCGAAAGACCAGTCACACCTTTTTGAAGGTGGGTTGACGTGCTGTAACTGTAATTATTTATACAGAAGAATTATTGTCATGTTGGGGAAATCAATAGGCATATATGTGAATAGTCGCAAAAACGACATATAATTGAACATTACACAGAATTGAATTAACTGAATGATCCCGTTGGGAATTTGATCAAATGATGTATGAAAATGCCGTAGCAAATTAATTAGTAATAACTCGCATTGAAATTCCAGTTAATAGCAAAAAAGAAAAAAGTTAACATTGAACAGTACAGTTGTGAAGCTGAAATGAATACAATGAAATACAGTGAACTTTTTTCTGGAGATCGCAGGCGTGGACTCGTCACTGCTCGTAGTTGAGGGAGGGCAGGCAGGTCACGACCCCACCCACACACCTCCGTGAAGTTGGCCGGAAAAAATCTGCTATTTCAACCAAACTTGGTATATCGTTTGCCCAGGTTTGCCCACCAAAAATTTTCGTTTGCCCACCCCCAGAAAAAAAGTTACATGCAAAACAAATTTGCAGGCCAACTACACGCTGGCCGGAAAAATCTGGGATTTCAACCAAACTTGGTATATCGTTTGCCTAGGTTTGCCCACCAAAAATTTTCGTTTGCCTACCCACACAAAAAACTTACAGGCAAAAAAAATTTCGCGGCAAATCCAAGTTGACAAAAAAATTCAGGTATTTTAAATAGTTTAGTAAATCGTTTGCCCAGGTTACTATTTCCTAATAGAGTATTTGCGTTTTCCCACAGACAATTTTCGTTTGCCCAGGCACAGAAATGGAATTAAAGGCAGTGGCGTTTATTTAACGGTGTCTCCAGGTTACGCTTTTATTTATATAATCGTCCTGGCTACCACTTACACTGAAGGAACAATAATAATATTCTGTATACTATTTCTTAATAGTGTATTTTCGTTTCCCCAGTGACAACTTTCGTTTGTCCAGGCGCAGAAATGGAATTAAAGGCAGTGGGGCAAAGGCATCTAAGAATAAACGCTTCTGCTTATAATTTCATTTCTGTTTCTGGACAAACGCAAATTCATCCTGGGCAAACGATAACACACTATTAGGATGCAGTGTGCAAAATACCAGAATTGTTGCTTTAGCCAAACGCTTAGCAGAGCCGGACATAGGCGCGGATTATCTTCCCGGGCCATCTAAGAATAAACGCTTCTGCTTGTAATGTCATTTCTGTGCCTGAGCAAACGAAAATTTATCCTGGGCAAACGATAACACACTATTAGGAATTAGTATGTAAAATATCATCATTTTTTCTTTAGCCAAACGCTTATCAGGATCGGACAATGGCGCGGATTTGCTTCCCGGGCCATCTAAGAATAAACGCTTCTGCTTGTAATGCCATTTCTGTGCCTGGGCAAACGAAAATTCATTCTGGGCACACGATAACACACTATTAGGAATTAGTATGTAAAATATCATTTTTTCTTCAGCCAAACGCTTATCATGGCCGGACAAAGGCGCGGATTGTCATCCCGGGCTATCTAAGAATAAACGTTTCTGCAATTAATTTCATTTCTGTGCCTGGGCAAACGAAAATTAATCCTGGACAAAATATAATACATTATTAGGAATTAGTATGTAAAATATCATAATTGTTGCTTTAGCCAAACGCTTAGAAGAGCCGGACAATGGCGCGGATTCGCTTCCCGGGCCATCTAAGAATAAACGCTTCTGCTTGGAATTCCATTTCTCATTACTTAAAATGTTCTCATTACTGATGTGTAATTCTGAAGTGAAGAAAAATAAACGAAATAAAAATTGATTAGGCAAGTAGATAAGTGAATTTGTTTTATGTGCACACCTGGGAAATGATTCATATGCGATATGCGAAGTTTGGTTCAATTTTCAGATTTCTTTCCGGCCAACCTTAAGTTGGTTTGAAAATGTTTTTTGCGTCTAATTTTTTGTAGTGGTTGGCAAACGTATTTTTTTGTGGGCAAACCTGGGCAAACGATTTACTATATTATTTAAAATACCTGATTTTTTATCAATATCGATTTTCCCCGGAAATGTTTTGTGTAACTTTTTTGTGTGGGTTGGCAAACTATAATTTTTGGTGGGCAACCAGGGCAAACGATGGGCAATCGATATGTCAAGTTTGGTCGAAATCCCAGATTTTTTTCCGGCCAGCGTGTAGTGGCCCGAAAATTTGTTTTGCGTCTAACATTTTTTCTGGGTGTGGGCAAACGAAAATTTTTGGTGGGCAAACCTGGTCAAACGATAGGCAAACGATATACAAAGTTTGGTTGAAATCCCACTTTTTTTCCGGCCAGCGTGAAGTTGGCCCGAAAATGTTTTTTGTGTCTAACTTTTTTTCTGGGGTTGGGCAAACAAAAATTTTTGGTGGGCAAACCTGGGCAAACGACATACCAAGTTTGGTTAAAATCCCAGAATTTTTCCGGCCAACTTCACGGAGGTCACCCACACGCCTGCTCGCAGACGCGGAGCGACGCATTCGGCGTGCGTGGCCGGACAAGGTTGCGAAACCAACACAGCACTGCCCACGATGTCATACACCAAAGCTCAACGGACAGTTAATGGCACCGCTGACGGCATTGCATTCATATGGATTGACATGCATGCTCATAATTAGGCAGTATATTGTTGAAAATCGACATAATCAGATGATGCCTGCATTGTATAAGTTCCGTGATGAATGTCACACGCAATTCACATACATTAAATGCAGTTACCATAATATGTCCTGGGTGAGCATAGCGTAGTTCTAATCACATAGTTAGTAATTATATAAGCATATTAGTAATAGCATATTAGTAATTAGTTGCGTATGAATAACATGTTACAATCGAATTGGATCGACAGATAATCACTTGATTTAACCAGTTTACGGAAGGTTTATGCGGATTGCACCATTAAGTGAATTCGCATTGCATAACACTCACGTACTGGATGAGATGATGATGATGAACAGAAAGTTAACGTAAAAGTGATTAATAAAGACATGGCGAGAATGCGAAGCGCGGTGACGCGGAGCCCACATCGCATCACTGCTCAAGGCAACTGGCGAGCGGGCAGACGCTTGCGTCGGAGAAGGCAGACTGATGTCGCGCGAGCGAACGTTAGGCCAATAGGAGCATGGGAGATGGCGGTGAACTTCCCCCGCTGGATGGCGAGATCCGGCGCCGACCTACCGTCGGCTAGCGGGGTTTCCACCTAACCAGGACTCTCCCACCAGCGGGGCACCTCCCCAGCCGGGACAAGCTCTAAGTTCCCGACCGATCTCCCGGAATATTGTGGTAGTGTAGTGAATGTCAGAGTAAGCGTGTGTGTGTAAGGAGACAGGACAAGGAAGAGATGGAAAGATCGCGCGCGGTCCGTGGCCCGTTTGGTAGGGTACTGCTCCGGCATTCGCCTGGTGTTGATCGGAGAAACCACGGAAAACTACCGATCAGAGCAGCCGGCCGCTAGAATTCTCCTCCAGACAGCGACTGAATTCGACCTAGCTGGAAAGCTAATGTCGAAAATCCTGCCGCCGTTAGGAATCGAACCTAGGACCTCCCGGTCCGAGGCGCTGCAGTGACATCAGTTGATGCACTGAGCTACCACTCCCGGTGTGGACGCTGTAATCTCAGCTCGTTGCGACACCAGGCAATAGCGAGGGTCGACTGAGCATTTAAACGCATAGATTTTCTAATTTGAATTGCAATAATTCTACCAAACTCGTAGTTATGTTTAGCAGGATGTGCATGTAACTATAATGCAGAATGAATTTAAAATATATTTCAATAATCAACGTGCTTGTCCTAACAAATTCATTGCCCTTTTGCAGAGAATGTCCTACGAACCTCCTGAGACGAGTCCTGGGACTGACTCTGACATTTTATATCTATTCTCCGTTCACCCTAAGAAAAAAGTGGATGTAAACAATAGCACGTGCTTTGGGATGCTTGCCATTGGTTAATTGACGCGTTACAACCTCAAGCGTGTTCATGGGCAGAACAAAATAGTTTCGATGTAGTGACTTATATCTCTCACAATGTTAAAATTCCAGACAAAACTTACAATCTATAACTGAGATTCCAAAATAAGACCATTGTTCCCACGCCTGCCCTTCGGGAAGAGGAGATATCGATGTCGGTGACAGCTTGGTATCAGCTCTAGCGGAAAATGAATCCGGAGAGTGAAGAGGAACTGTACACCACGCAGGTCCAGAAGTAACTGGAGCTGTTGATTTCGTAAGAATTGATAACAGACGCAGGTTCGGTCACGCACTGTGGGAGGCGATACGCAAAGCGAAGATCAGTTTAGAGATTTTTTTCAGGCAGTTCGAAACGTTCGCTTGAAGATGTTGGAGAGCGGTGCAGGTCCTTCCGTAATGAAATACTACTGTGACAAACTATTACGGAATGGTGAAAAACGTGTGGTATTGAACGTTTAAAACACATTTTAGTGCTTTTCAGAACTTCTCGAGCAAGGTATTTCTAAAGTGTCACCAGAACGCTGGTGTAGTGCATATTATTAATGAGGAATAGAGGATGTGGGAGGTAGATGGCTTTTGTGACAGAGTCATGGACAAGATCACTCTTCGTTCGGTTATCAGTTTTATCAAGTGATAACTGAAGTGTAAGTAAGATAGAAATTGCAACATTTTATTATTCCGTAACCAGTATGAATATTCCGAGAAAGTGTCTGTTTTAGCACCACTGGCAAAAGATCAATTTTGTTCGAATCTGCGTTACACCTTCAAAATTGAAGATAAAGATATCTAAGATTCTTTATGGAACCTTGTAATTTTGAGTTAACAAGAGACAAGAATCTACTGAGATACAATATTTTGTCAAAAACGGCTTCAAACTTTTTCTTTACACCTTTTGTAAAAGTAGAGCACAAAGCACCAAATTCTATAGTACAAATGCAATTGTCATTAATACTTTTGTGTATACGAGTTAATATTTGTTTCCGAGCACGTCAAATATTGAGGTTATTTATCCTGTATTTGAAATAAATGTTATATTCCGAGAAGAGATGCGGCGTCGACCTATGTCTGCTTCGGGGACTTTTCTCTCAAGGTTTCTGGTCCAGCGGGCGCCTCCCCAGCTGGAAAAATTCTCAGCTCCCGACTAGGGGCGCCAATAGTGAATGCGGCGGCGATGGTGTAAAGGTTAGCGGTGTAACGGCCTATTATACCTAAGTTTGCGGGTTCAAACCGGATCGAGGCCGTGAATTTTTAAGGGCGAAAAAATCCTTCTTACCCCTTCCTCCGGAGGGGAAGTAAGCCGGTTGTCCCATCTTAGTAGATTTACTGCATGTAAAAGGTCCTCAAGCCCAAAAGAAGCCTATGAGCTAAATTCAAATTGCCTGTTTCGTCGCCCGAGTAATACCTTCCTTCTCCCCTAGTGGGTAAAAGAAGTATATCGAAATTTGCGTGGTCAGACGGAAGAGCAGGCCTCATGGCCTGAGCCTCGCCACGTAAAATAAAGCATTCATTCATACGTTCACTAGTTTAGTTGTGTAGCGAACGTACATGTGTGTGAAGAGGTGGAGGCAAGGATGAAGAAGGGAAGATCGCGCGCGACCCCTGGCCCGTTTTTTAGGGTATTGCTCTAAAAGTTTCCTTGATATTGACGGAAGAAACCACGGAAAATTACAGATCAGAGCAGACGTCCGCTAGAATTTTCCTCCATACTGGTGGAATTCGACTCAGCTGTGTAGCTAGTGTTGAAAACCCTTGGGGCTCAAACTCTTGGACCTCCCCGTCGATGATGCTGCAGGGGCAACAGCTACTTCATTTGTTTTAAAAGAGTTGATTCACGCGTTTCTTCCGCATTGTGCGCCTAATGATCTTACGAGAATGTAAATGTTGCTAGCGGGTCTCTCAATAGCTGAAATTATTTTCACAATACGTTGTCATTCTTGCATTCTTATTCATACTCATGGGCTTTATGTAATCATATAGTTATATAAGTAATATGCATTTCTTCAGGATCTTTTCCACCGTGCACGAGAATAATGGAGAGCTGTGGGCTGGGCACATGTTTTCGGCCGACTTGGATGCAGCGTTTTGCTACACCTCTATGGTTCTTAGTGGTCTATGGAATGCTGGGCACCACTCAAGCTATGGCGTTCATCTATTTCGTAGCAACGCTCACAACTGTGGAGAAGCGCTTCAAAATTCCTAGCCGAACCGCAGGTAAATGATGCTAAAATTCTTTTCTTGTTACCCATTATGAACGGCTTCGTTTACAAAGAAATTTGTTTGGAAAGAAGATGCAGAAGAACAGACTTGTTAAGTGTTAAAAATACAACAACTCCAACGAAAGTATTTTATTAGAAATAATTCAAATATAGGCTAATATCCCGAAAAATTAATTTTTTTTTCATTATCAACTCCTTTAATTTTCTTAAAAAAGACAAAACTAAAAATGAAACGTAAATAGACACAAATAATAATTTTCACTCTGTATGTATTGTCATAATTCCGAACCACTATTGTTATGCTATTTACTTTTGAATCAGCTAAGCCTGGTGCCCCCGGCAGCGGATACTTTACAGTGAACAATTTTGACGAGTTCTATGCTAGTTCGTTCTAAAGAGAGTTATATGAAAAGTATCGATTTACTGCCTACTTTTTACTTTCTCTCTGCCGCTTACGCCGTGGAGAAAAAGTTGTGTAATGTGAGAAAAAACTGGGAATTTTCGGCAGAAAACTCCTTATTGACAGGCCCTGATAACAATGAAATAGATTAATCCAGTTGCTGAATATAGAAAAAAATCCTTTAACGCAGGGCATTGCCAGAATCCATGTTTCGTTGTTATGTGATACCGAAAAATCGATCATCCATATCCGTCTGTGAACATCCATAGCGTCTAAACAATACGTAACGCAATTTTCTCAAAAATAACTCCAAACTTTTCAAACGTTTCTAACGCGTAGTGCTCATTGGACGGTTAAGAAATTGCTGTATTTGGTTTTTCAAAAATTACACAAGTGTAATTTTTTTTAATATCTCTCATGCCGTTAATATGCACATTTCCAGCAATTTGAACGCTATTGCATTTGAGTTAACATGCTTCAAATGACATCTAATGAAGTTTTTCGAAAACTCAAAAATTTTCTATGAAAAAGAGCTTCAAATATCACATTTACAGTAACGCTTAAACCCCATTTTAAAAAAATGGCTCTAAATTTTTCAATGAAAATTGCTATTTAAAACGATATTTTACTCTTGTTTAATATTCTTAAAGTGATATTTCGGTTTCTGCTATTAGGACACTGAAAAATTGAGAAAATTTCAAAACAAATGTAATTGGACGGCGATAGATGGTAGCTGGCAAGAGGATGGGGCACGACCATAAAGCCAGTCACCAAGGAAATTAGAAAACTTTACTGCGAGAAAGTCTGTGCCATTTGCAACACAACTAGTTGCATTCTCGTATACGTAGTATAGGGAAAGTTATGTAATGCTGCTGCAAAAAACGGCGATATTCGACACAAACGCGTATTGTGGGACCCTATTTCAGTAAAAGCAGATAAATCCTGTTCTAATATTAGTATTACTTCACCATCTAACACATTATGTACTCATATTTCAGAAATTGTGGATCCTTAATAACGATTATATTTTTTAATATATAATATTCGAATATATAGTTTTAACTTTCTCGTATACGTACGTATATAAGCAGTCACTATAGAGAAAGTTATGTAATGCTGCGGAAAAGAGATTTCAAGATTTCAACAGAAATACACGTTTTGTGGTCTCCTAAAACCGAAAAAGTGGTTTTTACTTTCTCGTCTTACGAGGTTCTTTGAAAGAAGCGGAAGTTATTTAATCGTGCGCCGGAAAACGGCGAATTTTCGCCAGAGCACACATTGCCGGGCACTTGTAACGAAAAAGTAGGTAAATCCTGTTTGCTAAATTTAGAAAACAAATCCTCTAACACGTGATGTATACAAAATCCATGTGTTGTTGATTCTTGATACCGAAAATTCGATTGAAGCGGTACGTCTGTCTGTCCATCCGTCTGTCAGTAGTCAACGCTAGCGCCTAAACCGTTCGGCCGATTTTCTTCAAAACTGATATTCCCCAATCGATCTGAATGAGCTCGTGCCTTGTGATTTTCAAACGGAATTTTGATTTTTGGAGGTACTTAACATGAAGCCTCAAAAACATTTTCACTCTTTTCTAAAAAACCGGTTCCAAATTGTTTTGATGAAGCTTTTTCCTCGGAGGGTGTCAAGAACGCTATTTTCCTTAGTGTCAGTTCCTTAAAGACATCTTTAAATAAGTTCAGACTCGAGAATATGAGTAGTTTCCGTGTAATATCGGACGAAATTTAGGCAATTTGTTTCTAAAAAACCGCTCAAAAATTTATCTTCAAATTTGCCCCTGATAATAAGGGACGGTAAAAAATATGGTGCTAGTCCCATTTTCGGGTATTGTTCCCTTTTTTGGAAATTCCCCAAAAGTTAACATTTGAAAACAAAAAAAATGGAGGTAGTGATTTTTTTCTTTACACAAAGTTTCTTGGAAAAAATGAGCTCTTTAAAAAAGCCCATAGATAATTTTTTGAGAAGATGAGCTGATTTTCTTAATTCGTGCCTGAAGCAATTTCTAAAAAACAATTCTCAAAAACCGCTCCAAATTTTTTGTTCAAATTTTTTCGTGAGATGTAATAAGCGACGAAAAAATATGATGTAGTCCCATTTTCGGCTATTGTACCGTTTTTTGAAATTTCCCAAAAAGTTAACATTTGAAAACTGAAAAATTTGAGATAGCGAATTTTGCTTCAAATAAAGTCTGTTTTAAAAAAAAACTGCTCTTTAAAAAAGGTCATGTACAATATTTAAAAAAATATATGATTTCGCTTAAGTTGTCTGAAATTTATGCAATTTCTAAAATAATTAAATACTCAAAACCCCCACGAAGTTTTTTCATTAAAGATTCTCCCCGTATATGAAAACGTATGGTAAATAAATAAACTAGTGGTGCTATTGAATTGCACAGACTTTCTGGCACTTGTTAGTTTTCTAAACTCTTTATTCTCGACTAACTTTTGGGTTATGCCTGATTCGTTTTCGCAGCTTTTGCCGCCCAAAGGACATTTTTTACATTTTCCTCCATTTCTTGGCTGCCAAATGCTATAACTGAAACCATTATGCACGTATTACTATTATAGAATTATAAATCCCAGGTCTCACTGAGATGGCCGAGGTGGTTAATTGACGTGTACGAACTCAGCTCTTCGGAAGGTTTGCTGGTATAGGCCTTTGTTGGGGATTGTTGTTTGTCACAATTCTCTGTTGCCGCAGAAAATAATTGAGAATTATAGAAAGTTTATTGAAAACCATTTGAAGCAATGCTATTAAAAATACAATTAATGAAGATAAACTAGTTGTGACAAAACAGCACATACTTTCTCACAAGATTGTTAACTTTTCCGTTATATTATATTGCTACATAAACCAGCGAATGTGTTTTCCACCAGCAAAAATTATTTTCCGCACCGTTATGCCTTCTCAGTTGACATCTTTATCTGCCCAAATGACATTTTTTCACATTTTGTCAATTTTTGGCTGCCTAATTCTAGAACTCACACACCAAGCTCTAATGATTATCATTGAAGTGCCAATCCTCGTGGCCGAGATGGTGAATTGGCGAGTACTGCTTTTAGCGCTTCGGAAGAAAGAACCGCTGGTTCGAGACTCGCTCAGGGATATACAATTCTGTAACACAATTTGTCACAATTCTGTGTTGCAAAGAAAACTATTGAGAATTTCAGAAAGTTTATTGAAAATCATTTGAAGCAATTCTACTCATATATACAATCTATTAAAATACTAAATAAACTGGAAATGCCTGTATGTTTTTACATATTTTGAACTTTTACACAAGTTTTCAGCTCTCTTCTTCGATTTGTAAAAGGTATGTCAGATCAAACTAATTGTCTTTCTGTACATCTGTATGAACCAACTTTTGTAAACTAATCAATATATTAACATGAAACTTAAATTCAATATATACACTACCCACCGGACCGTCTTATATATCATCAGGAGAGGTGGCTCAGGGCGTCAGCTAATGTTGTAATGCCACTGACCGGGAGGTGCTACGCTCGAGTCATGACGATTGCAGTATTTTCGACACTAGCCGGATACCTAGGCCGAGTCCTGTTGTGTGGAAAATAATTCTACTGGCCGGCTGCTTTGATCGGTAGCTTTCTGTAATTTCTCTGATCAACACCAGGCGGATGCCAGGGCAGTACCGTACCAATGGTACCGTGTGCGATCTTTTCTTCCCATTCCTCGTCCTATCTACCCTTTACTTACACCATTCTACCACACGTCGGGAGACTGGTCCGGAGCTTATAGCTTGTCTAGCTAGGAGGATACCCCTCAGGTGGGAGGTACCTGGTTGAAGAAAATCCCGCTATCCGACGGTAGGTCGGCGCTAGATTTAGCCATCCAGGGCGGGAATATCACAGTAACTTCTGACCAAAAACATTTACTATACATTCGGGACTAATAAGCGTAGGAGATGGCGCGCGCGGAATCACAATCAATCAATAAGCATATTAACTTAACAGCTGTCAGTCCGTCTGTGGACAACTGTAGCTCCTAAAACGTTCAGCCGATTTTCTCTAAAATTGATATTTCCTGATCGAGCTGAATGAACTGGGGGTTTTAAAAGTTCCTAACGGACATTATTATTGTTGATGATTTTTTTACACGAATCAGGCATTTTCCTTTTTATGCCTCTGCCTGAGATAGATCCATTGGGTATTTGTTTGCGTAAGTCGTATGCGTGCCGACAAGTTAACTCTGAGGAACTGAGATCGGGACTCGGAGTGAAAAAAAATTGCTGGTAAAAAAATAACTTTTGCTGGTTTCTGTAGAAGTATAATATTGCGGAACATTTGCAACCATTGCGAGAAAGTATGTGCTTTATCAGCACCACTAGTTAAATATTGCACATCTCTGGCAATGGTGCGCGAAAAGTACTAAAACTTTCAAAAAGAAATAAATGGCCTTGAAAGAATCAAGTATGGAGAAAAATATCATTTGAAGGAGAATCCCTATCTTCAATATTATAGTTGTAGGGAAAAAAATCATTGCTTTCCAATTTTCATAAATTTAGTGTTAACAGTAAATATGTATCGTATGCCACCTTATATGTACTCGTATATTTTACACTATTTTCCCGAAACATTAAAAACAATTTTGAGCCATTTTTTAAGATAATCTTGAAACTGTTCCAGGCGCTTCAAGTAAGTACTCCAAAATTTTGAAGAATATTTTTCAAAATTTAAAACTTCGACTCGAGCCAGATGGACAGGGCTTCATCAATTTGGAAAATATCCTGGCATGGTTAAGGCGCTAGAGGTGTTCATAGACGCCGGTCGGATGGGTGGACGGATGGACAGAATGATAGACGAACACACGGAAAGACGCGACGGACAGACAGACTGACTGACGGACAGACAGACGAACTGACGGACAGACGTTCTGGCGGACACACGGATTGAAGGACACGCGATCGGACTGACGGACAGATGGACAGACGGACAGATGGACTGACGAACAGACGGATGGACGAACAGACGGACGGACGTACAGACACGGACGGACGGACGGACAGACAAACAGACGTTTTGAAAAAACAACTTTATCAGTTTCAAGGGGCCCCAAAACTTGTATTTCCGTATACTAGAAAGTAACTAATGGTGTTATTGAATGGCACAGACTTTCACGTATTATGTTTTTAAAATTTCTTTGCTCTGGGCTATCTATTCGGAGTTGCCAAATACTCTTGCCATCTGCCATATCTCGCCGCCGAAGTACAGTTTTTTTTCTAATTTTGTCAATTTTGCGGTTTTTTAAATGAAGAGCCGATGTGTTACTGAAAGAATATTAAAAAAGTGTAAGCATGTCATAAATGGCAAGTAAAAGTAAAGCATGTCATAAATGGCAATTTTCTTTGAAAAACTTGGAGACCATTTTATGAAAATAGCGTTTATGCGTTACAGTAAATGCGAAATTCGATTCTTTTTTTCAGAAAACAATTTAGTTTTCGAAAAACCTCATGTGAAGTAATTTTAAGCATATCAACTTACAAATTCAAAAACGAACATTGTAAGAAACATTAGAATATCCCAAAATGAACATTGTCATATTAATCCGTGCAATTGGCACAATCTGCAGGAAACGTCTGAAGAGAAAATTTGGAGTCTTTCTGAGAAAATGTCATTTGAGCGTTTCTGAAAATGCGGAATTCTGAGCTCGTTTTCACAGAAAACTATTGATTTTTCGTGAAACTCAGCAGTTTCTCAAAGAAACTTGAAGTATAACTGAAATATTACTTTAAGAATATTAAAGAAGAGTAATAGATTGTCATAAAAGATATTTTTCATTTAAAAATTTGGAGCCGCTTTAAAGAAAATGAGGTATAAGCATTACTGTAATTGTGAAATTTGAAACTCTTTTCACAGGAATCTATTCAGTGTTAGTAAAACTTCATTTGAAGTCATTTGAAGCACTTCCACTAACAGATGTAATAGATTTCACAAATCACTGGAAATTACCATATTAACTGCCTGAGTGATTTTTCAGAAAAGTAAATTTGTAAAGTAAGTTTTGAAAAAAAGAATACACCCAAATGAACTTCTCATATTCAATAGTGCAATTAGCACTATCCGTTGAAAAAAATTGGGAACCATTTTTGTGAAAATGGCGTGTGAGCGTTTCTGGGGTCCTCTTTCTCCACCTGCTTTGCGGAACATAATGGAGTTGGAATTGTGACGTCGTCGTGATGTGAAAAACAACACAGACACGGAGTTTTTTTGTACAGGTTTATTTACAATGACTGAATATTACAATGTTTATTTACATACTCCTCCGGAGACTACCGCTGCACTCCACAGCACTGAGGCAAGCCGCCCCAACCTGACCCAGAGTACCCCAGCGTGCTAATCTGGGGACTCTGTCCCATCCTCGCAAGCCTGCGATCACCCTTCACGCACCACCTAAATTCTTCCGCACCGCGATTCGGCCCAAACTCGAATGCCAACGGTTTACTCCAGCAGCCCCTATCGCGAGGAGTTTTCGCCGAGGGAGCGTCGCTATGACGCGACGTCACAGCAAGCGGAACAAAATATCCACCGGAAGCACCACTAAGCTAGTTTTAATATTAATAACCTAAAAAGTATTACAATTAATATTATTAATATATCTTTATTGAATGTAAGGTATATAATGTTAATAATCGACCAAAATTATTTTTAATGAAAATTATTTTGTAAAACAGGTATACTCATGAGTGGGAATGAAATAAGCCAGATCATACTCTCACTCATTCTATCGTATTATGGAGGACGAGGAAATCGGCCTCGATGGATTGCAACTGGAGTAACATTTGCCGCTCTCTCATGCTTCATTCTTGCTCTTCCTCATTTTGTGTACGGAGCTGGAACTGATGCACTCGATCTCACTAAGGAATATGGCGCTCAGGTGAATACATCCATTCTACACGAAGGTAAAGCTGTTGCTAGATAATTATTATGGGCATTTGTTTTTATTTTTCAGTTCATATGAATATTGATTTTGGTTCATTTCACAGGTTCGAAAATTCTCAATCTCTCTTCATCATTATATTATTTAAAATGTAAAAAGGTAATGAGGTTCACAAATATTCGGAAGAAATAAATATTGACCAATGCCATCAACTTAACGACCGCCTTATAAATGCCTCAAATGAGGCGTATGAATTAGAAAGAAGAATTGAGTGCAGGAATATTACAAACTATGAAATTTTGATGTTTGGAGGTGAACAATCAATTTCTTCCATATATCTGAAAAATGTTACTTTAATGTCAAGTAAAACGCATATTTATTTGTTGCGAACAATAAATTGCACTTTCTATTGAACAGTTTTTTAATTCTTTCTGTTTTTCAAGATGTAATGAGGTCAAAATTGTTTCGAATATGCGGTCAAATATTTATTTGTTGCGAATAACACATTGCACCTACTTTTGAACAGTTTTTTCATTGTTACTGTTATTAAAGATGTTAAGAGGTCAAATTTCTTTCAGCTACCCCCGTTCCATTTTATTTAACTTTGACTTTATTAAAATCATAAACATTTTGTTACTTTGAAAAACTGAAAAAAGCGTGAATTTTACAATTTTTTGCTTAAACAAATGTGTTTACGGGCAACATTTTTGTTGGCAAACCTGATATTCGTGTTCAACGACCCCAAAACATATAAACATAAAAACAAACTATCAAAACTACCTCTAAACCTTCTCTTATTTTCTACCATGTGACTGGATTAAATGGGAATGTGTGTATGTCTGTCGCAGATTGACGCACGTGGATGATTTTATGAGTTTACGCTGACTCAAGAGCCCCTGAACATAAACTCTACGCAACCCGCCACACCGTCAAGTATTACCCACGTCTTCGCTGCGTATTCTGCCCCTGCGATTGTGAAATATCGGCCGTAATTGCTACTGGAACGTTATCTGTGAAAAGTAAATCAAATGTGTCTAAGACAGTGCGTGAATGCATGCCTAAACTTGAGGGAGAACGTTTTTACAATAGGATACTTGACAACCATGTCCAATCCAGAACATTGAACAACCTCATACTCGCGAGAAAGTCTTTCGTCTATGAAAATGTTTGCAGAGCATAGCAAATAACAATATCGTGACCAGTAGCGTGTGAAGCGTAATACATTGCAATAGCAAAGCATTGCCGGGTCCACTAGTTGCAAATAAATTCTGATGCGATCATGTTTCACAAGAGTAATTACACAAATGAAACCTGCATATAACGCAATAATAATTAAATATATTTAAATAGCACATTTTCCTAGATTTTAAACATGCTAGATCTGGCACGACCTGACACAGATCGCAACTACGACCATCTTGCCTGAAGTGGTGCTTCCAGCCCAGATTCCAAGAACTTTTTTCGGGAAGCACAAGTCTGCATAACCAGATTATTGACAAGTCAAAAGATCAAATCTTCCATTTCAGGTTCTGTAAACGAATTGTGTCGGATTGAGGGAACTGATGAAGACTGCTTCTCTGACAACGATTATGCTACAATGCCACTTGTTTTAATTTTCCTTTCACAATTTGTATTGGGTGTTGGAACTACTTTATACTACGCACTTGGTCAAACATACTTAGATGACAATACCAATAAACGAAGAACGCCTTTAATGTTGGGTAAGAATAAGTTTATTCCATACTGAGAATTTATAGTGATTATATTAATTTTGTAAATATTATTTCTTTCATGGCGCATTTTCTAGGTTGTGTACTAGCACTGCGAACAATTGGACCGGCATTTGGATTCATTTTAGGATTTGCATGCTTAAGTATATACATAGCACCTTCACTAACTCCTCTAATAGATAAAGATGATCCTCGTTGGTTGGGAGCATGGTGGCTTGGTAAGTAATAAAGTGAAAAAATTATTAGCTTGTATTTGTTTATTTAAATGCAAAAATACTCTTTATAGTGGGTTTTCTTCCTCAGAAATAGTCTTGTACATAATTGAAATAAAAAATAACTCTCTTCAAAATTCGAAAATCTGGGATGTGATCAATTATTTACACAATTATATTTTTACTAAGCTAGTGTGGCGCCTCCGATTCTCTTTATTACGCTCTTTATTATTTCCTCCATTTTCTATAATTTTTATCAATATTTAAACTCGATTTAATCACAACAAATCAACTCGAAATGTAATAGGTACTACATTCGTTGATTATGTATCAAACGTTCTTTGATTATGAATCGGAATGTCCATAAAGGAAAGAGATGGGTGGGTTCATGCGCATCCTCATTCAGGCAATGAACTTTAGGCACCAGTTTTCTTCATAATACTAGCAGGAAGTTTAAATGACAAAATGATTACAGTCAGTCAGTCAGAAACAGATAAGCACTTTTTTAATTATTCCATCTTTAATTTCAATTCAACTTATATCGTGTTATTTTTGGTTGGTCACCGTCGAAAATTGTCACATTATGCCACTTTCAAAATGTTTCTCTACATTTCTCGCTCTCCCTACAAGATGGCGGCCAACGTCTGGTCTCGTTTTTCAACCGAAAACCCGTGTTGTGGTCACAGACCATTACGCAAACTGGTGCTGCGAAGAACGACAAAAAAACGGTGACCCATACATCTCTTTCCACAATGGAAATATCGGGAGTGAACGATATTATTGTGAACTGCGAAAGGAAGTCCACCCTGGGATGCTAATTCCTCGTAGCTGCGATCATTTATTATTTGCTGAACGCTCGTTTCTGGGCGAAATTTGTTAAACCGTCAGACATTTTGAGTAGACTGTTTATAAACGAAAGCGTGATGCCAGTTTTTGAAAATGATACTACCTATGATTGTGAAATTGTCAATGATTAACAAATCTACAACTGAGAAATTTGATTTATATTATAAACATAAATGATTAATATACCGAAAACAGAGTAATTTGATTTATATTAGAAACTATTCATACATCTAATGTAATGTGATCTAGTGTAACTTTTGAAGAAAAATAGTCTACACCAAAAAGAACTTTACCGCATATTAAATAGTGCATTTAGCACTATCCATTGGTTAAGTTTGAATAAAAAAATTGAAGCCATTATTGAAAAAATGAAGTAAGAGCGTTTCTGAATATGTGGAAATTTGAGCTCATTTTCTCCGAAAACAGTTGAATTTTCGCGAAATTTTATTTCAAATTATTTAAAGCACATATACTCATAAATATAATAATGTAATGAAATCGCCTCTATTGTAAATATGGCCAACGTAAGAGACAAGTCAAAAAATAACATTTTTGTAATTTCCGAAAAAAACGAAGAATAGTGCAATATGGCGTTTAGGTCATCGTATAGGATTCACAGAGAAACAGACGGACAGACAGACGCACAGACAGACGCACAGAAAGACGGACAGATAGACGGACAGACAGAAAGACAGACAGACTCACGGGCAAACAGACAGACGGACGGACAGACAGACAGAGGGATGAACAGAGAGACGGACATCCGGACATACAGACTGAAAACAGACGGAGGGACAGACATAAGGTCAGACAGACAGTGTATTTCCGTTCAAAACCCGAAATCGATTTTCCGCAGTATAACATAACTTTCTATGTACTACGTATATTACTCCGTATTAGAAAATGTAACTATAGGTGCTACAGAATGACACACACTTTCTCGTAGCAATTTTTTCTAATTTCCTTGGTGTAGACTGAGTTTAAGGTCTTTCTCCATTATCTGGCCAGCTGTGATCTATCGTCGCAAAGAAGTACATTTTTTGACATTTTCTCAACTTTTTTGATTTGTAAATAGTAGACCGAAATATTACTTCAAGAATCTTAAAGAAGAGTAAAACCTCGTCCTGTATTGAAATTTTATTGAAAAATTGTAAGTCGTTAGGAAAAAAGCGATTAAGCATTACTGTAAATGCGAACTTTTTAGCTCTTTTTCACAGGAATCTATTGAGATTTCGAAAAACTTCATTTGAAGTCATTTGAAGCACTTCCTCTCAGAAATGCAATAATGTATACAAACTATGGAAATGTGCGTATGAACGTTGTGAGACATTAGAGATAATTACATATGTATAATTTTTGAAAAAATAAAAAAAATATACCAAAGTGAACTTTACATCATTTTAAACAGTGCTATTACCACTATCCATTGGAAAAGTTTGAAGAAAAAAGTTTGTGGCATATTTGAGAAAATGGCGTTTTAGCATTTCTGAAATTAGGAATTTGGAGCATATTTTCACAGAAAACTTGAGTTTTCGTGAAATTTTACTTGACATTATTTACAGCACATGTACTCATAACTAAAATAATGTTAAGAATTGACTCTAATATAAATATTACTGACGCGGGAGACAGGTCAAAAAAATGATTTTTTTTTAATTTAAAAAAATTGTAATTTATGAAAAAAACAAAAGAATAGTCATCTTACAGGGTTCATTTGGAACTAATCCTATCAAAAATTTAAAGAAAAAATATAGAGCTGTTTTTGAAAAAAATCTTGATTTCGTTATTTTTAAAACTCAGATATTGCACTCACTATTGCACGAAAACTACTAGAATTTTCAAAAAAATGTAATTGATCTTAATGAAAGAATTAACAACAAATTTCATTTGAAGCAAAAATCTCTGTCTTCAATTTCGTAGTTGTAGCAGACCGTGGAAAAAAGTCAGACTTTTGCAAGATTCGAAAATTCAATGAATTGTGAAAATAGGACCTATGCTATCTTTATAAGTATATTTTACTCTACTCTTTAAAGAAAATTTAAGAAAAAATTTGGAGCCTTTTTAAAGGAAATTTTGAAAAATTCTTGGGTGGGTTCATGTAATGTACCTCCAAATTTTAAAGAATATATTTCAAAATTTCCAAGCTTCAACTATAGCCAGATCGACAGAACTTTCTTTAATTTGCGAACTATCTTACGCATGGTTTCAGCACTAGCAATGTTCACGGACGGACGGACGGACTTTTTCATCTGTCTGTCGACAGTACTCAAACGTAATCACTTCGAAAATCAATTTGAAAAATAAATTTATTTTTATTTTCTGGTATACGCACTTACACGGAGTAACATAGGTTTTATATAGAAAATTTATGTAGTAAAATCTTGCCTTTCTTTGTTACCTACTGCCCTCTATCCCCGCTTTAAATACGTTTTTTTGAAATGTTATCAACTTTTCGGTTTTTTAAATGGTAGACTGAAATATTATTTTAAGAATATTGAAGAAGGCTAAAACCTTGTCATAAATAGAAAATTTCATTGAAAAATGCGTAGCCCTTTTTAAGAAAATAGCGTAAACTTACTGTAAATGCGAATTACGTCGTCACTGTAAATGCGAAATTTGAAGCTCTTTTTCACAGGAATATATTGAGAATTCAAAAACCTTTATTTGAAATAATTTGAAGAACATCAACTCACTAATTAAATACTGTATACAAATATTTTGCAATGTGCATTTTAAGGACGTGAGAGATATTTAAAAAAATTACATTTGTGTAATTTTTGAAAAAATAAACTAAACACATATTAAACAGTGTCATTACTACTACCCGTTGTAAAAGTGTTAAGAAACAATTTGGAGCCACTTTTGAGAAAATGGCGATTGAGCCTTTCTGAAAACGGGGAATTTTGTACTCATTTTAACAAAACGTTGACTTTTCGCGAACATTTGTTTGATATTTATTAAAGCACATGTATTTAAAAATATCATAATGTGATGAAATCTCCTAAAACATTTTTGTAATTTTTGAAAAATCAAAAGAATAGAGAATATGTCGTTTATGTCATCGTATAGTGTTTGTTTGGCACTATCGTTACCAAATTTTAAAGAAACAATTTGGAGTCGTTTTTGAGAAAATATTTTTTTGTAATAAAAAATAATTACAAAAGTTAAATTTTTTGACTTGTCTCTCACGTCGGTAATATTTATATTAGAGGTGATTTCTTCATATAATTTTATTTTCGAGTATATGTGCTTTAAATAATGTCAAATAAAGTTTCTCGTAAACCCAACTATTTTCTGTGAAAATAAGCTGAAAATTCCTCATTTTCAGAAATACAGACGCCGTTTTCTCAAAATTGACTCCAAATTTTTCTTCAACTTTTCGAATCGTTATTGCAAGATGTATTGTTTAAAATGACGTAAAATTCATTTTTTGCATTGTTTTCATTTTTCAAAAATTACACATGAATTTTTTTAAATCTCTCATGCCGTTAATATACCCATTTCCATCGATTTTTATATATTATTATATTTGTGAGTGGAAGTACTTCAAATGACTTCAAATGAAGTTTTTCGAAAACTCGATAGATTCCTGTGAAAAAGAGCATCAAATTTCGCATTTGGAGTAATGCTTAATCGCCATTTTCTTAAAAACGGCTTCAAATTTTTCAATGAAAATTGCTATTTAGGACGAGATTTTACTTTTCTGTAATATCCTCGAAGTAATATATCGATCGTACTCTTAGGAAAGCTAGATGTTGAGAAAATGGCAAAAAATATACTTTGACGACGATAGAAGGCAGCTGACCAGAGATTCTTCACCAAGGAAATTAAGAAAAATTCCTGCGACAAAGTCTGTGTCATTCAGTAGCACGTCTAGTTTCTATATGAATTTGGTGTCATAATTAGTTGACAAAAAACTTTTCAACTATTTTTACCCGTCTCTGCAATTTTTTCTGCTGGTTAAATGCAAGAGAAGCTGAGAGAAAAGTAAAACATGAAAAACAGGTTTCTCGTATCTCTACAATAGATTGCCCTAGGAGGCTGATTTTTGTGAATCTACGGTATTTTTTATTCTCTTTCATGCCAGCATCGTTCGATTCGATTTGGAGGCACTTTTCACCGTCTTAATCGGTTATATCCTTTAGTAAAATTACAAAAAAATGTTGGCTTGGGGTGGGGCTTGTCTACTTTGCTGTCGCCTCTTGGATCCGGCACTGGAACAGAAAATTGTACGAAAGTATCGATAGATAAACGTTGTAAACTATTGATTTCATTACAAATTTAGGTGTGATTTATGTTCCATGTGATGAATCAAGTCGCAATGAATCATATTAACCTTTTTCTAGAATACTTTCAGAATATTTCCGAAGGATCCGTCTATAAACAGTGCTAAATGATTGGTGTTGTCGGGAGGAGTAGAGTGAGACATAGGTTGCCTTAAAACTCCCCAAAAGCGTTTGAGGTGTTAAACTTCCTCCCCTGCCCCCAAAAGTTTCTTTTTTCGAATTCTTTTAGAATGATATAGGAGGATGGAGAAAACACTCACAGATCACCAGTAGAACATGAACTTCACCGCACTGGCCCCGTTGGATGGATCGAAACCGGTATAACCGTGGGAAACGATCTGAAATGTTGACTGGTGTAGCTTACGTGATTACTATATTTAGTATGAATGTACGCCCAAAATAAATAGTAAATCGAAAACCCCAGTAGGCTATAAGCAGTGAAGAACAGTTTGTCGGTTCACAAGTAATCAGTACAAACTTTTACATTAAAATTAGTGATACTATGTACAACAACAATTTCTTTTTCAGGATGGGTGATATTAGGATGTCTCAAATTAACAGTGGCTCTTCTAATTTCTCTGTTTCCTAGAGAATTACCAAAACGTCCTCAGAAAGAGCATGAAAATAATCATATAAGTGAAGAACAACCATTAAAACCAGCTTCTCACGAAGCGTCATTCACACAAAAATCCAAAGTAGAAGATGAATCTTCTCCAAATGCAGGTAAGATGATCAATGTTTTCTTTATTATTTTCCATTTTTATGTTCCCAATTTCTACTTCATAAGAAGAGTTAAATTGTCAAAATTGAATTCCCATTTAAAACTTGAATTCTGCTTCTGTCTGCTTCATTGACAAATGTCTTCTCCAAGGAAACTTGCCATACTATTTGATATCAAAGAATGAAAGCTTTCTGAAAATGGGTTCATGAACTGTCGTAGCCAGAATTTTCTTTCTACAGGAGCCCGTCAGGAGAATGTTTTACATAAACATTCAACAACAGAAACAACGTTTTACTTTCTCGTATAAGTACGTATATTTGGAATAATATACGTAGTATTATAAAAGTTATGTAATGCTGCGCGAAAAAACTACGGATTTTCGGCAAAAAAATTAATTGCCGGGCCCTGATAACAGATACGTGAATAAATCCAGTTGCTAAATTAAGAAAAAATACTCTAAGACGTGGAGTAGCCAGAATCTCTGTTTTATGGGTCCTTGATGCCAAAAAACCAATTGAAAGCAAAACATCCGTCTGTCCGTCTGTCGTATGTGAACATACCTGGCGCCTAAATCACAGGTACATTCTTTTCCAAATTGAAGAAACCCATGTCCATCTGGCTCTAGTTCAAGCTTTGAGATTTTGAAAAACATTCCTTAAAATTTGGGGGTACTTTATATGAAGCCTCTCGGACATTTTCAAAATTTACTCAAAAACAGCTACAAATTTTTTCTTTAAATTTCTTGTAAGAATATAGCGAAATGCACTTATAATGGTGACATTGGTCCGAATTTCGCGGTTAACCTTGAATATTCAAAAATTGCAAAAGTTTGAATTTTTTCGGCGTCTTCCCGTAACTATAAAATTGAAGATAGAGATTTCTCCTTCAAATGAAATTTGTTGTCCATAAATAGTTCTTTCATTAAGGACAAGTACATTTTCTTGAAAAAATTAGTAGTTTGCGTGCAGTAATGCAATATTTGCAATTTTAAAAAATCACAAAAAACAAGATTTTCTCAAAAACGGCTTCAAATTTTTTCTTTACATTTTTGGTAATGTTAATGCCAAAGGAACCCCATACGATGACATAAACGGCATAGTTCTCAATTGTTTTGTTTTTTCAGATGTCACAAAAATTTATTTTTTTTACTCACGTAATATTTACATTAGAGGCAATATCTTTACGTTATTACATTTATGAGTACATGTGATTTAAATAATGTCAAATAAAGTTTTTTGAAATCAAAACAGTTTTTTGTTAAAATGATCTCAAAATTACGCATTTTCAGGAACGCTCAATCGCTAGTTTATCAAAAATTATTCCAACTTTTTTCCTCAAACTTCTACAACGGATACTGGTAATGGCACTGTTTAATATGGTACGTAACGTTTATTTTGGTGCATTCATTTATTTTCTCAAAATTGACATAAATGTACTTTTTTTTCAATATCTCTCACACCGTTAATATGCACATTTTTAATGGGCATGTATACTTATTTGATTAGTGACTTGATGGACTTCAAATTACTTCAAATGAAGTTTTTCGAAAACTCAATATATTCCTGTTAAAAAGAGCTTCAAATTTCGAATTTACAGGAATGCTTATCGCCATTTTTTTAAAGACGGTTCCAAATGTTTTTAATGAAAATTGCTATTTGAGACAAGGTTTTAGCCTTCTTTATTATTCTTAAAATAATATTTCGGTTCAACAATTTGGAAACAAAAAGTTAAGAAAATATTTTTAAAAAACTGTACTTCGGGCGAGGATAGATGGCAGCAGGCAAGGAGGGGCAAGACTGCACAGTACTAGTCCACATCAAGGAAATTAGAAAATTTTAATACGAAAAAGTCTGTGTCATTTTGTAGCACCTCTAGTTACTTTCTCGTATACATACTTATATACGGGAGTAATATACGTAGTATAGAGGAAGTTATGTAATGCTGCGGAAAATTGATTTTGTGATTTCAAAATACACGTATTGGGGTCCATTGATACCGAAAAATTTTTTTCAAAACGTCTGTCCGTCCGTTTGTTTGTCCGTCCGTCCGTCCGTCTGTCCGTTCGTCTGTCGGTCCGTCTGTCCGTCCGTCTGTCCGTCTGTCTCTCCGTCTGTCTGTCTGTCTGTCCGTCCGTCTGTCTGACCGTCTGTCCGTCTGTCTGTCCGTCTGTCTGTCCGTCTGTCTGTCCGTCTGTCTGTCTGTCCGTCTGCCGTCCGTCTGTCGTATGTGAACAAACCTGGCGCCTAAACCACACGTACAATCTTTTCCAAATGGAAGAAACCCCTGTTCATCTGGCTCTAGTAGAAGCTTTGAAATTTTAAGAAACATTCTTTAAAATTTGGGGGTACTTTACATGAAGACCCCCGGACATTTTCTAAATTTTCTCAAAAACCGATGGAACTTTTTCTTAAAATTTCTTGTAAGAATAGAGTAAACTACACTTATAAAAGTAGCATAGGTACGATTTCCACGGTTAACTCTAAATTTTCGGAAATTGCAAAAGTTAGTATTTTTTCTGGCGTCTTTCTACAATTATAAAATTGAAGATAGAGATTTTTCCTACAAACAAATTTGTTTTTCATAAATATGTCTCTCATTAAGGTCATGGAGATGTTTTTGAAAATTTTAGTAGTTTTCGTGCAATAGTGCAAGCAATATTTGCTATTTAAAAAAATAACATAAACAAGATTTTCTCATAAACGGCTCCAAATTTTTTCTTTAAATCTTTGGTAAGTTCAAAGATTTAAAGAAAAGTACCAAATGTACTCTATACGATAACATAAACACCGTATTGCTCTATACTTTTGTTTTTTCAAAACATACAAAGATGTAATTTTTTGACTTGTCTCTCACGTCGGAAATATTTCCATTAAAGGCAATTTCTTTACTTGATTTCATTTTTAAGTACATGTGCTTTAAATAATGTCAAATAAAATGCCTCCAAAACTCAAAAGTTTTTTGTAAAAATGAGCTCTATAGTCCGTATTTTCAGATACGCTCAAATACCATTTTCTCAAAAATTGTTCCAAATTTTTTCTTCAAATTTATCTAATGGATAGCGCTAATTGCACAGTTTAATATGATGTAAAGTTCATTTGGGTGTATTCTTTTGGTTTTTCAAAAATTACACAAATGTATTTTTTTCGAAATATCTCTCACGCCATTAATATGCACATTTCCATCAATTTGTGTACATAATTGCATTGATGACAGTTGTGCCAGTGATGCCAATTATTGTAGAAGACACCATCTATGATTGTGAAATTATCAATAATTAATAAATCTACAACTATGTAATTTGATTTATATTATAAACATAAATGTTTAATATACCGAAAACCGAGTAATTTGATTTACATTAGAAACTATACATAAATCTACAAACAAAAAAGGGTTTAATGGTTTATTTCGTTAATAGTTTAATACTTTACATATAAAATAAAATATTTGCCAACAAAAAGTTGTAAATCATGCTGGTAAGAGGTACTCTTCAATAATTTTAATATACTTTGTTTAAACATTGCTGGAAAAAATTTCCAATTACTTTTGGCGCGAACTTATAAAATTTTCAAGTGATAAAATTAGTTTCAATTTTTTTCACTATCATCCACATTGTTTAAAACTATGAAAAAATATGTTGTAGAATGTTATATAGGGGATAAAAGGTTTTAATTTTTTTCACTGGCGTCCACATTGTTTGAAAATTTTAAAAATATATCTGTTATAGAATATAACACATATTCTAGAGGAAATCTGAGACGGTACTCCAACGTTATTACGTTGAAAATCAATTTTTAAAATCTATTTATTTTTGTATGAATTTAGTGTGAAAATGTCTAGCAAAAATACCTTTAAATTCAACTATTTTCCCCGTCTCCACAACTTTTTCTGGCTGATAGATGAAACGGAAGCTGAGAAAAAAATAAAACATAAAAAACGCGTTTCTCGTTGTATCTCTGCAACAGATTGCTCTAGGAGGCTGAGTTTTTGTGAATCTACGGCATTTTTATTCTCTTTCATATGACGTTTGCGATTATCTTTTTGGTTTGGAGGAATTTTTCTGCGCTTTATCCGCTATACCCCTTACGCGGAAAGAAGTAGTTATGGACAACACATTTCATTTGAAGTAAAAATGTCTATCTTTAATTTTGTAGTTGTAGGAAGTCGCCGAAAAATTCAAACAACAAGAAAATTAAAAAAATAGCTATTTCAAATATAATTATTTAAATATTGCCCACCCGTGTCTATAAAAATGCGCGATCAGCAATCTACTAATCACAGTTCCCGGCTTGAGCGTAGCGTATAGTACGTATGTCACGAGAAGAGTCCGGGAAAATAAGTAGAATGAAATTGCAAAATGTGAACGTAAATATATAAGAAAAACGCTAAAAAACGAAAATGTAAAATCAAATACTCATACAATATGAAAGATCAAGTTTCATTAGAAAATAGTTAGTACACTTACACTGCATAAGTACCCCTACAATACAGTTTTAAATAAAAACTAGTGATGATACAACAGCATATACTTTCTGGCATTATTTCTAAATTTGTTCAACGAAAATGTGAATTCTTTTAAGAGTCCCTTTTATCCGTGGAAAAAAATTAGAGCGGTTTCTAGGAAAATGTTGTTTTTTATAAATTGCATCAATTTATTGCCCAAATTACGCTAAAACTACGCGTTTTCAATAAATATACATGACCTTTGAAATCTTCGAAAATATGTCGAGTTTGGCGAAAATGGGACTAGCACTTTCTCTCGTCTTTAAACAAAAAACTGGAGTCTTTTTGGAAAAAAAATGTTAGCATTTTTTTGATTGCCTATATTTCGCGCCAAATTACACGAAAACTACTCATATTTTCGAAAAATTGTACATGATTTAATTTCAAGATCTGTCAGAACAGATTTCAGTAAGGAAAAAAATCTATTTTCAATATTACTGTTGTAGGAAGACGCTCCAAAAAATTGCACATTAGCAATTTTCTAAAAATAAGGAATGTCAACAGAAACAATACTAGCACCATTTTCTTGCGTTTTTCATGCTATCCGAGGAGAAAATTTAATCAAATACTTTGGTGTCATTTTAAGAAGATTTTGAAAATGGTTTTGAGGCTTCATGTAAAGAACCCTCCAAAATGAAAATTCCTTTTGAAACTCCCAAAGGCTCAAGTTCGTTCAGGTAGATTGAGGAATATCAATTTTGGAGAAAATCGGCTGAATGGTTTAGGCGTTAAGAGTTGACCACAAACGAACTGACGTTTTGCCGTCAATCATTTTTCGGTATCAAGGTCCCATAAAACATGAACTCTCACCACACCACGAGATAGAGGAAGTAATTTACTACATAGCAACAGGTTTTTTCCACCTTTTCGTAACCAGGGCTCGGCAATAAGTTTTACGGCGCACGATTACATAATTTTATCTTCTTACGAAGACTGAAAACAGGGAGAAAGTAAAATAAATATTCACAATTTGAAATTCTATTAATAAAATATTCATTAAACTGAATTTAAAAATAAATACTTTCTCTGCCTACTGCTTTTGTAAGATATACTTATGCCTGTCAGCAATGACAACAACGGTACGCACGTAGAAAACTCAAGAACGAGCAGAGAATATTTGAAGCACTCTCTTCAAAATCTTCACGTGCGGCAATTCTGAATTGGTACAACACAAATTATATTTATTGTTGAAAAGATAACAACGAATTAAATATAAACTTTTTTCAAAATAAATCAAATATATTTTCGGAAATAATTTCAGGAGTATTGGTAGATTTGTAACGAAATTATAAAGTTAGCAAAATGTGTAAAATTCGTAATATAGTACAAAATATGTAACGAAAAATTTAGATATTTTGTTAAGATTGCAACAATTCGCCGAGATCACAAATTTCAGAACAGTACATAGAAAGACAAAACATACGTAACTACATTAGAATCCGAACTCTAGCCAAGAGATCGTCGGACAGTTCCGCGAAAGAGAATTGTGACGTTACTGAAAATCTTCTGTTTTCTACATTTGACTATAGAAGTCTTTTTTATACTATATCAGTGTATGATATGGCGTTAGGTTCTGGAGTCATCTCGTCAGCACGTATTTTACCACTTTTTCCAATTTCTCCGAAAGTACGAAAACCGTTTCAAAATTAGCTTCGGCTATCTTACTTGTGAAAACAGATTCACCAGTTGAATTCTATCAAGGAGACAAACGCCGTTTTGAGATCAAAAATCAAGTCGTAGGATAAAAGAACTCGTGCGTAATATCTACTCATTCTTTCATGTAGTGGAATGATAATGGAATATCTTAGAAGTAAAATATATCTAAAATACATGTGAGGAGATGGAAATATGGTGATATTTATACTATTAGTTCAATTTTCTTTTTGAAATCGGTTTCCAAATCGGAATCTATATTTTGAATAATGACTTAAACAATTTTATGATGGTATACGAAGGAAACGATGGACCAGTTTGTACAGTCCTTACTTTTAAAATTCGCGGCAGGAAGCTCGTAAACTTCTCCGCGACCTTGACAAGCCTGCTATACAGAGATGAAGAGGACAGCGGAGGACAGAATCCCATGGCGGCAGGAACAAGACACTTGTCTTTAGGATGATGATGATGATGATGATTTGCCAGAGTTTAAAGTTATTCGAACGAGTTTTGTACTAACGCTAGTGCAAGCACACGTTCTGATTCTGAGCAAAAGTGGTCTTCAGTTGCTTCACAACAATGGAACCAGAAATAAAAGGTAGCAAGTAACTTTTGCCTCGACAAACGATGTACCTGCTTGAACTTCTGTCACTGAGGTGGAGACGGTCACGACAATAAAAGGTTCATATTGAAACACGACAAGGAAATTGATGTCAACTTTTCTAACTAAATACAAAATATAAGACTGTAAATATTCCTTTTTACATGTAATCAGAACAACTGTGTTGGTGTAGGAAAAGGACTTATACATTGATCAGAACAGAGAACCCTGTGGATGTTGTGTACAACAGGATCTAGAACGGTACTGAAAGTTTCGTACGTTTTTTTTCAGGTTTCTTTCCTGCTCTGAAAAGGTTACTTCATAATAAATTATTAATGTGCAATAATTTATCAACAGTATTTTATATACTCGGAGCTTCTGGCTACATTACGTTTGTAATGAAGTACATGGAAACCCAGTTTCGTCAAGCAGCATCAAGTGCAACAGGATTTGCAGGTGAGAAACCGGTAGTGCACTGGTTATTTAATAAAATCGTACAAAGCAGTGTGTATATTGAACGCAATTGTAAGTATTAGAAAAGTATAATTTCATGATGAAAAACATATTTTTTTGTAAATCAGATCTAAATGATAAGTACTCCAAAACGTCGCTTGTGTATAATAAAAGCATGGGTAATAAATTTAAGAAAACTTTTATTTCTTTTCAGGATGTATTGCAATTTCAGCAATGGTCATTGGATTCTTGGTATCGGGAATTATTATTTCAAAATACAAACCAAGAACACTCTACATTTTGTCGTGGAACGTGTTGGCTGGATTATGCTATTTTGTTTGTGAAATAATATTTATGTTTCTGAGCTGCCCAAACAACAATCCAAATGTGAAGGACACAAATGGACAGTATGTATGGATTTTATAGTATGTATGTAGGCATTTTGTTTACAAATTTCACTCAACATAAAGTATACTGTATCCATAGGTGCATTTGAACTAAAAATTCATGGAGAAAAAAATTTTCTGCTTAAATTTAGTGATCAGAAATATAGTAAGGATTTTGCATCCTAGTTAATGCAACTCCTTCATCATCCACTAATCACATTAAACCATCTCTGTCAGTTTTGTTTACTCTTTCCTCTTTATCATTGATGTAAACGCAACACACAACGCGGGCACCACTTGCTGACTAGAATCATAGAGAAAAGAATATCCACTAGTCTATGCTAGATTGTTCGCATTTTTCGCGCAACTATACATGTCGTCATATCACTAAAAACTCTCATCTTCTCTCTCTCTCTCTCTCTCTCTCTCTCTCTCTCTCTCTCTCTCTCTCTTTATTTTTTTCTCTTTCTTTATTTCATTTCACTCTCTCTTTCTTTCTTTCTTTCTCTCTCTTTCTTTCTTTCTCTCTCTCTTTCTTTCAAAGAAAAAGACAGAGAGTTTGTATCTTAATGATGAATATGAAGGTTAAATACAGTTGATGAGAGTCCATTGATTATGATGACTTTGAACACACTTGATTCGTCTGGCTCAGCACCCTCGGAGGTGGAAACTGGAATCTTTTATATGAAAGGCGCTGTTCTCGAACCGATTGCTACCGGGGCTGGAGTCTTGCTGCGTTATGGAAACGATGCACACGACACAGTACTACCATCTGAGCGGATGCTCAAAGTCCACAGACACGATGACCAGGCAATGCGTGCCGCCGTGGCCTAAATTGGCAGTCGTGCCGCAAACGCGCGAGTAACACGAATGTGCCAATACAGCATATGCTGATGGGCAGCCTGTAGCCCTGGTTAACGGCGAGATGGGCAGCCTGTAGCCCGATTAATGCTGTTAAAGCCGTTGGGGCATAACAATGAATAGCAGTGCACAAGTGGGGCTGGGCCGCAAGGCGGGAGTCAACCGCCCGCTCCCCGCCACCTCGGCAACAAAGCCGCCCGGCCACGCCGCTCTTCAGCCGGAATACGTGTGGGAGGACGCCGCAAAAAGCAAACTCTTCGCGGAGTCGCTAGAAAGGCAATTCCGTCCATTCGGGTCCGATGAGTTCGGGGGCCAGAGCACTGTTGCACGCTTGCGTGACTACCTGACCACCGCGCCGAGCACCTCAGCGCGACGTGCGACGGGAAGGGAACTCCGCGAGGCGTTGCGACACCTCAACTCGCGAAATAAATGCGGGCCGGACGGTATAACAGCCGCCCAGCTCCGCGCGCTCGGCGCCAACGGGGAGGAGTTCCTACGGAAGCTCCTTAACTCGTGCCTAGCACTAGGATATTTCCCCAGAGCGTGGAAAATCGCGACGGTATCCATGATACCAAAACCCAACAAGGACCAACTTCTTCCGAGCGGTTACAGACCTATTAGTCTCCTCTCGCTTCTTGCAAAAGCTTTCGAGCGCCTCATCCTGGAGCGCTTGCAACGGGAAATACGGCGCCTTAAGCTTCTTAGAGATAAGCAATTCGGGTTTCGAATTGGGCTCAGTTCCGCGCAACAACTGACGCGGCTGTGTACTGAGGTCGGTCTCTCTCTCGAAAGACGGCACAACTCGCCGGTGGCTTCTCTAGACATGCGGTCGGCATTCAATTCTGTATGGCACGAGGGGACGCTCGCGTGTCATGCGGACATTCGAATTAGCGACTGCTACGTCAGACTAATCGCTAGCTTCTTGGAAGATTGACGATTGTAGGTTCGCGTCAGTGGCGTACAATCGTCCTTAAGACGAGCCGTGGCAGGCGTGCCACAGGGAAGCGTGCTCTTCCCTACTCTATTCGGCCTGTACGCCAACGACGCGCCGCTACCAGTTGATAGAAACACCGGCATTCGACATTGCGATCTCCTAATGTTCGCGGATGACTTTGTTTACTACGCGAAGTCGGCGGACAAAAGGAAATCGGTGAGATATCTGAACAATTACCTCGCTGAGCTTCTCAAATGGCTAAGCCATAAAAAGCTCGCCCTCAACCTAGACAAGTGCGTCGCCGTCAACTTCACCCGACAGAGGGCCGACCCCGATGAAGTCGTGAGCTTAGCCGGCGCGCACCTACCCTGGCAAAAGACGGCGAAGTATCTTGATGTGAAGCTCGATAGCGGCCTCCGCTGGCACGCCCACGCAAGATACCTTAGCCAGAAAATAACTGCCCGAACCACTCTCCTACGCCCGCTTCGACGAGCCCCCAAACTCCATCCTTTCCTCAAACGCCGCTTATTCACCGCTTTCTTGCGGTCCATTTGGACGTAGGCCTGCGAGGTATTCGCATCGGTTCCTCCTTCCACCCTCCGTCCGATTCGCTCGGCGGAAAACCGTGCAGCGCGTCTCGCGGCGCTCCCGCACCTCCCCCCACCCCCACCCAACAGATACCCTAGAAACACCGACGTGTTCGGAGTTCTGGGTGTAAAAAACCAATTCTTGCCGGAGCTTCAGAGGCGCTCGGCTACGGCGCCTGCAAAAGCGCTGGGGCCGAAAGCGCCGCGCATCCTACGCACACTGGCCGAGAGTCAAACAGCGACACACATCGGTCGTATCTACGGAAAGGACCGAAACACGTCGCCTTCACCTTCCGCGCGCGGCCTCACGACACGCTTGCTACCTTGTGCGTGCAAGCGGAGGCAGCCGAACGCGGAGGGGAAGACTCGCCATCGGCCGAGGCACGCGTGGGCAACGCGACGTCGCGCCCCTCCTGCCACGCCTCTCAATGGGCCTGAGCGCCACGGACACTTTGAGTCAAGTCAGTGTCGTGGCGAACAGAAAAACAGAAGACTGTCAATGTAGTGCTGTGGGAATGAATGAGTAGAACGAAGTGTTATGTATATAATGAATGAATGGTTATGTATATAATGAATGAATGATGCGTGTATGAAAAATAAATTAGAAAAAGAATCACCTAGAAAACCCTACAAAAACATTTAGAATTAATAAAAAATATTACAATATTTTTCGTGTAAGTTAAGTATGCCAAACTGTACACAAGTGCCGATTGCCAGCGTCACACAAGTCAGCGCTTACATTCACGCGACTGTCTGTGTGGACCTGTGCGACGATACCTCACATGACTGACGAGCGGTAGTGCGTCAATGTCAATCTGCTTCTGAACTCAATGAATCTCTACATATGAACCTCAAAAATGTCTCTCCCGTGGCGGTGGCTCACAACCGAAATATATAGAAAACCATCCCTCCCTCGCGGTGGTCGCGGAAGGGGCGATCTGAAATGGAGGGAGCGGGACCTTGGTGGCTGTGGGAAGGGCTCCAGAGACGAGAGGTGGGGGCGCGCGAGGCGGAGGAAGGCGCGGGCGATTTCGGTGGCCACGGACCGCGCTTCCGAGCCTCCTGACACAAAGGTCGGCCGCGCGCGGTGCGCAAGGGCCAGGCGGCCGGCTGGGAGTGGCATTAAAATCATAAACCGCGCACTGTATTTCGCGGACAATTATCTTTGTCGGGTACCGCGAACAAGTGTTCTGAAGACCCCGCACGCCTTCGCTTGGGGGCGGCGGCCAAGCAACGGCGAAAACAGGCGCGGCCGCGGCGGCATCGAAGGACAAAGGGCCAACGACGGACGCGCGGAGGGGCGCCGCCCGCTGGCCGCGCTGGGCGGCCGAAAATGAATTTGCCTGCGTAAACACATATTTTCCACTTTTTCTAAAAAATGGTTCCAAGTTTTTTCTTTCTAGCATACTACATATCAGTAGGTAGTGTAGAGAAAGTTAGGTAATGCTTCAGAGAAATAATGCGATTAAATAATGCGAAATACTACGAAATTTAAAGAAGATATTTGCAGCCATTTTTGAGAAAATTTTGAAAATTTCCCAAGAGCTTCACGTAAAGTATCCCCAAAAATTAATTATTTTTTTTTCAAAATCTCAACATTTTGAGACGAGCCATATCAACCGTGGAATATCCATTTTGGAAAAAAATTCTACGTATGGTTTAGGGGCTAGTGGTGTTCACAGACGAATGGGCAGGCAGACGGATGGACGTACGTTTGGACAAAAAAAAACACACTTTTTTGCTATCGGGGAATCCCAGAACGCGTATTTCCGCTGAAATCTTAAAATAGATTTTTCACAGCATTGCCCTTTCTCTATACTACATGTATTTTATTCCGTCAGGCGGCGTACGGAAAAATATGGCAGGGGTTGCAGGGAATTTTTGCCTCTGCCCTAGAAGGACAGGGGAATAATTCTTCATACTTCCTGTGGTCTGGGCCCAATATGCTCCCGCCGCTGTATTAATTCGTCCAAGCGGCTCGACTGAATTACTCCAATTAGCTAAACCATAATCAAGTTCTCCCGCCGGAGACGTGTGCGCCAGGATAAAAACCCCGCCCACGAGACCGCGTTGTCTCCGCGTAACGCTCCCGCTCCGCTACGTGGCAGCGAAGTCACAACCGAGTGCTGGGACATGTGCTGGACGCTGCTGCCGCGGACGGATGGATGGATTGATTGATTGTTTTTTTCGTCAACTGCTTCGGTCATTAGTCCCGTTAGTGTAGTGCATGTTTTGTTCTCGGGAGATGCCGGTGATCTTCCACGCCGGATGGCGAGATCCGGCGCCGACCTACCGTCGGCTAGTGGGGTTTCCCCCTAACCAGGACTCTCTCACCAGCGGGGCACCGCCCCAGCCGGGACAAGCTCTAAGCTCTCGACCGGTCTCCCGGAATATGTGGTAGTGTAGTGCATGTTAGTGTGTGTGCGTGTAAGGGGGGAGAGGATACAAGGAATGACAGATCGCGCGCGGTCCGTGGCCCGTTTGGTAGGGTACTGCTTCGGCATTCGCCTGGTGTTGATCGGAGAAACCACGGAAAACTACCGATCAGAGCAGCCGGCCGCTAGAATTCTCCTCCAGACAGTGACTGAATTCGACCTAGCTGAAAAGCTAGTGACGAAAATCCTACCGCCGTCAGGACTCGAACTCAGGACCTCCCTGTCAGAGGCGCTGCAGTGTTATCAGTTGATGCACTGAGCTACCGCTCCCGGTACGATATACGGTAAACCATTAGTTTGCGGCATACCAGCATGTGCCACTTGCCACCCAGAGGCGACAGTGCTGCCCTCAGAAGTTCTCAAAGTCACATGTTCGTAACTTGTCTACTACCGAAACTACTCAGGAGAGAGACGCGAGACCCTTTCGCAAACGATTTCCACTCACGATTCCCGATTACCTGGTGGATCGGGTATGGTGACATTATGCTATTCCCACTTAAATCGAACGAGATCAAACAGGTAGTTTTACGAAATTCATATGGACAGTAATTTTTCTCTAACTTTTTAAGTTACGTATACAAAAATTTATTAAGATCAAAATAAAAGTATACATTTATATACAATAATAATTTGAGAAAAGTAGCCTAAGTTATGTCCAACAAAACACTCTACCCCTTCGCGAAAAATTCATTGAAATCAGTTCAGCTTTATCAGAGATAATCCCGAACAAATAGCCAAACAAAAATTGTAAAAAGTATTTAAATAGTTTTGGTTAATAAACATGAGAGATTATAAAAAGGCAGTAATTTTAAAAATGAAGTCTGGTGCACACATTTATTTACTATTATCCATACCAAATAATTTCGGATTGAGTAATGTTTTTTTTTTGTTTATTTACAGATTTGAACTATTTCAAGAATGCAATGCGGACTGTGGATGTTCAAATAAATACAGTCCTATTTGTGACGTGGAGACTCATAGTACATATTATTCACCGTGCTTTGCTGGATGTGCAGTAACAAGAACATTAAATTCAAGCCAAGTAAGACATTAATTCTTAAGATACATTTTAATATAACGTAATGAACACAAACGAAATACAACGATTAATAGTATGTATAAATAGTAACATACTATTTATAGTAGGTATAAATAATATGATGAAAGACAATGAAACTCCAGTAAATTATTTCCCATAACCAGGTGTATTTAATGGCAAATCAAAAAGAGGCGCTCGTGGCACAGACCGAAGTTGCTTGCCTTTCACCAAGGAGGCCCGGATTCGATTGGCGGACAATTTCATGTGAAATTTGTTCCAACAAAACGTGTTTGCCTGTTCACAGGGGATAGTCCAACCCTTAGGAAGCGTCCTCAACCCAACCCCTATCCTAATTGACGCAGGAGCGCGCGACGTAAGAGGCGCGTAGACCTCTTGATAACCGACTTGACAGATATGAATGTGACAATAGAGGATTACTCCTAAGCGTAATTAAGAAGCAAGATCTTCACCAATTATGAAATTTTGGTGTTTTATTTCCCTGGATTAAGGAATCTAAATAATTTCAGTTGATTTTTGAAAGACATACAGATAACAGTTCTGAATAATATATCCATGGAAATAAATTATATTCTGTGCAGCATTTTTCCCTTTTCTTGTATTTGTGTTATTTTTAATACTTACTTCTTAGATTAGTAAATAAAACTCGCGCATGTATTTGGTCTTTGCCATCGTATGCATTCGGTATTTAAGCAAGTATTTTCGTAGCTTTCCCAAAATATTTTAACAATTTTTTCTCCCTTCGAACCGGCGTTATATTACCTGTATCTACTACACCTGTATCTGAAAGCTTGACAAACATGCACATTTTTTGAACGCACACCTTCACATTGTAAAAGTGCCAACATGTGTGCAAATAAGTTCCAACATGTTCTTGCAATATGTTGAATACTGTCGACAAACCTCGCGTTTTGTCTGCGTTTGTCCTTTCGACATGGTTTTTCTGCCATTAAAGAAATAATTATACAAAGAGTTGAAAATAGAAAAAAATAACGTATTGTGTATTGGCGGCTATTTAAATATTGCCAGTTTTTCCGTCGCAGTTTTACTTTCTCGTATACGTACGTACATACGGATTAATATAGAGAATACAGAGAAAGTTACGTAATGCTGCTGCAAAACAGGCGATCTTTGACCTCCAAATTCGTATTGTTGAGCCATGGTACAGAAAGAGTGGATAAACCTTATTTATTTATTTTATTTATTTACGTCAAAACAGTTAAAAACTGTGTATGACGTGGTATGGGGAGAAGTGAACACTGTGCACGTTTTCAAAATTCTGTGATCCCTACACTAAGCCAATACTACATGAATTTTGAATACAGGGAAAAAAGTTCCAATGTAATAAAATATATTTGCATGGATAAATTAGCAATAAATTTTGGGCTCTTATCCATCATGTCCTTCGTCAAGGAATAATACTTCCTGCAGCGACAACATGCAACGATAATTTGAACTATATTTCCCACAGAATTATAGAAGACGTGCACAGATAATGAAGTTACATTTATGTCCAGAAGCAAAACAAGGGGCCATCTCAGCATTTGCTCAATGCATCAAGGACTCTGGACGAAAAATCTGATCGAGATGGGGGTCATTGACCCGGAGGCTGCAGTACAATACTTGTTATAGATTTTTTACATTTATACAGTTCAAATGGTAAATAATGCATTAAATATCACTGTTAAAATTAATGTTACTTTCCTTGTTATGCTCAGTATAGTCTCTAATTGTATAGAAACAGTTATGCAGCAGAAACGGTTTCACTTGGGATGTAAACTTTTCTATCGAATTTAGTCGTTTAATGTCATCCGGCAAAGTGTTGTAAAATAATGTACATGTATTGTATGTGATTTTTTTGTATTGAGCTGTTGATACTGTCACCTGATGAATATGATTACTACGTCGAATGTTATAGTAATAGACATCGGCGTTTTCTGAAAATATATTCTCGCCCTTCAGCAAGTTATTTTTGACAAAAATCACTTATTCGTATATTAACAGAAAAGGCAATAGTAAAATTCCTAGTTTAATAAAGAGAGGCTTACAAGAATCACGTGGGTGGGATTTGGTTATTATTCATACTATTATTTTTGTAATCTAAAAGTCTGGGAGCTATAAGATGTATTTCCCCAGAATATTATGCCATATCTCAGGCGGGAATGAACATTCGCGAAAAATACACAATGATCAGAATGAAGGCTGACTGAATTTGAAAGAATTCTGAACGCGTAGCATAATGAACTTAATTTTGTGTCCAATGCATTTAAATGGATGTTCCATTTAAGGTTTGACTGAAATGAGAGACCTAAAACTTTTGTGGCCTTAACATCAGTCAATGGTACACCGTTCATTTTCAATGGCGTACAGAATTGTTCATTTGAAATGGAAAATTGCATTAAAACCGTTTTCTTTTCAATTACTATTAATTTGTTATTTCGAAACCAATTAGAAAATCTGATATTGTACCATTTACAGTTTCTTTATTGCAAAGAATGTTTGTATCATCCGTAAAGAGTTCTTGTTCTTCCGTTTCGAATCGTCGAGGGCATATCCGTTACGTATAGTAAGAAGAGAATAGGGCCTAAAGTCGATCCTTGGGGAACTCCACGTGCAATTGGCAAAGAGTCGGAAAGGTGTGTACATAATGTTCCATCATTCCAGTAATGTATTTCCACTCTTCGAGATCGTTGTTTAAGGTACGAACATAACCAATCTAGGGCAATACCACGGATTCGATATGAAGGTAATTTTGAAAGTAAAATGTCGTGATCAATGACGGCAAAAGCTTTTGAGAGATCTAAAAATAATCCAATAGGTACCTCGTTTTTGTCCAATGATGATGCGACATCTTTAAGAAAAGAAAATATAGCTGTTTCCGTAGATTTTGATTTCCTAAATCCATGTTGGCAATCTGAAAGCGCGTCGTGTTTACTGAGAAAGGTTCCATTCCTACGCAAAATAGTCTCTAATATTTTTGAAAAAACTGACAGAAGAGAAAGAGGCCGATAATTTTCAATTTCATTTTTCTTACCTTTTTTGAAGAGTTTAATCTTAGCTGTTTTGAAAATATCTGGAAACGTTCAGGTGCACAAGGATGCATTAAATATGTGAGTTAACGGGTGTATAATAGCAGGCGCACAGGTCTATAACAAAGAATACGGGAATTCATCTAAACCGGCTGAATATTTCTTTTTTAGTTTACCGATTATTTTGAGAATTTCATAGGAAGAACTTTCGGAAACGAACATTGTGTCTAAAATTTTGGGGGAAATGTCTGATATTGACTTTTGTGGCTGAAGACCCTTAGTGAGACAGGCAGCAATTCTCAAAAAGTATTGGTTAAAGAGACTAGCCACTGTTGCCGGATCGTTCACGTTTATATTTTAAAACAACATTCTCGACAAAGTTTCTAGTTGATTTGGTCGCATTTTTTTATTATATTCCACATTGCTTTTGTTTTGTTATTTGAGTTCGAAATATCCTGATCGTGTTTCATGACTTTAGCCTTCCTTGTGACTTTTTTGAGCAATGATTTGTATTTTTTAAAGTAGATGAGGAAATCTTGAGATACGTTATGACGTTTAGAAATGAAAGAAAGAATTTGCTTGTTTTTACATGATGTCCTAATCCCTTGTGTTATCCAAGAATTGCTTCTCCGTGAAATATTTAATTTTCTTTTTTGAAGAGGAAAGCAGGTTTTAAAATGAAATGATAGCGTTGAAAATAAAAGAATTATATTTATCTCTTGTATCAACAGTATTATAAACCGCGTGCCATGACTCTTGCATCAAGTAATCAATGAATAAATTTATTTTACTTTTAGTAATCTAGTCATACGTGAAATATTTATTGTTGTGTTGTATATTTATTGTGTTAGTGTTCGCATTTCTTCTAATGGTAAGAATTTGTGCATCGTGGTCACTGTATCCTAAATATTTGGAGCCATTTTTGAGAAAATGGCGTTTGAGCGTTTCTGAAAACGGAGAATTTAGAGCTCGTTTTTACGGAAAACCGTTGAGTTTTCGAGAAAATTTATTTGACATTTTTTAAAGCACATGTACTTATAAATGTAATAATGTGAAAAAATCTACATGACCTTATTGAACTATTTATGGACAACAAATTTCATTTGAAGGAAAAATCTGCCTTCAATTTTGTAGTTGAAGACGCCGAAAAAATTCAAACTTTTGCAATTTTCGAAAATTCAGAGTTAACCGTGAAAATCGGACCTATGCCATTTTTATAAGTGTATTTTAACTCTATTCCTACAAGAAATTTAAAGAAAATTTTGGAGCCTTTTTTGAGAAAATTTTGAAAATGTCCAGGAGGCTTCATGTAAAGTACCACATATTTTAAAGAATCTTTTTCAAAATTTCAAAGCTTTAACTAGAGCCATATCGACAAGGTATTCTTCAAGTTGAAAGAGATTTTACGTTTGGTTTAGTCGTAAGTAGTGTTCAGAGAGGGACGGACAGATGGATAGACGGACGGACAGGCGGACGGACAGACGGACGGACAGATGGACGGACAGATGGACGGAGAGATGGACGGAGAGATGAACGGACGGACAGACGGACGGACGGACAGACGTTTAATAAAAAACCACTTTTTCGGTATCGGGGGACCCCAAAACATGTATTTCCGTTGAAATCTCGAAATCGATTTTCCACAGCATTACATAACTTTCTCTATACTACGTATATTACTTCGTATATACGTGTGTATACGAGAAAGTAAAACCAGTGGTGCTAAAAACAGCACATACTTTATTACCCTTTGTAATGGTTACGTATAACTATTTATATCGCAATTTCTCTCCGAATTCACACCTCTCAGTCTTCTTTTTTCGGAAAACTCGTTACAAATTGTAGAACAGCTGCGGGACACTCTGTCTGCTGTCCAGAAATGCACAAGGCCTTTCGCGTCAACACACATATACGAGAAACAAGAAACAAACCATGCCCACGGGGGGACTCGCCCCCGCGACCCTTGAGAGTGCGGCGCTCGGTCGCCACACGCCACTCGCTGCTCTAGCAACATCGACCACCCCGGTCGGGGTGCCATTGTTTCATTTCAATGTGATATTCCCCGAAGTTAGCAATGTTTACATTCTCGCTACAGAGTGGCAAGAAATGTATGTAATTCTCATTTAAAAACCGGCGAATTTTCGACAGAAAAACTCTTATTACAAGGCCCTGATAACGACACAGTGGATAAATCCAGTTTCTAAAATTAAAAACACGGAGAATTTTCCGCTTTTCCCCGCAGCATGAAATAACTTTCTCTCTACTGCGTAAGCGGTAGCAAAAAAATAAAATGTTATATGGAGGAACTGACTGCTCTCTTGCAACGCTCTCTTGCTGTGCAACTTAGAGCCTGGACTAAGAACAATCTCAGACATACTAACACTCTCAAACTCTAAAAAGTTTCGAAAATTCAGACTTAACCATGTAAATCGGACTTATGTCACCTTTATAAGTGAACTTCATTCTATTCTTACAATGAATTTAAAGAACCAATTTGAAATAATTTTTGTGACAATTTTGTAAATGTCCGGGGGCTTCATATAAATACACCTTAATTTTAAAGAATGGTTTTCAAAATTTCAGAACTTTGCCTAGAGCCAGATGGACACGGGTTTCTTCAGTTTGGGAAACAATCCCACGCGCTTTCAATTGATTTTTGGGCATCAAGGACCTACAAAACAGGGATTCTAACTACACCATTTGTGAGAGGATTTTTTTCCCTCTTAATTTAGCAACTGGTTTTATCCACGTTTTCATTTTCAACGCCTGGCAATAAAATTTTTCTGCCGATAATTCCCCGTTGTTGTTTTTTTTTTTTTTCGCAGCATTACATAACTTCTCTATACGACGTATATTACTCCGCATATACGTATATACGAGAAAGTAACTAGTGGTGACACAGAATGGCACAGAGTTTCTCGTAAAGTTTTCTAATTTCCTTGGTGTTGACTGGCTTTACGGTCATGCCCCATCTTCTTGCTAGCTGTAATCTATCGTCACCCAAAGTACTTTTTTTTGGCATTTTCACAACTTTTCAATTTCCTAATAATAGAACCGAAGTATTACTTCAAAAATATTAAGAATATATAAGAATAATAGTTAAACATTGTCCTAAACATTAATTTTCAATGAAATATTGGAAGCCGATTTTAAGAAAATGGTGATTAAGCATTACTGTAAATGCGAAATTTGAAGCTCTTTATCACATGAAGATATTGAGTTTTCGAAAAAAATAATTTAAAGTTATTTGAAGCACTTCCAGTCACAAATGCAATAATGTATATAAATCGATGGAAATGTGCATATTAATGGCGTGAGACATTTCAAAATTAGTGGTGAAACAGAATGGCACACTTTCTCGTATTAGTTTTCAATTTTTTTGGACTGGGCTAGCTATTCGGACTTGGCGCATACTCTTGCCAACAGCCATCTATCGTCGCCCAAAGTACATTTTTTCTTAAATTTCTCAATTTTTCGGTTTCCTAATTATCAACCGAAATATAAATCTAAGAATATTAAAGAAGAGTAAAACCTCCTCACAAATGGCACTTTTTAACAAAAATTTGGGAGACGTTTATAAGAAAATTGCGTTTTTGCGTTTTAAGCGTCACTAAAAATGCGAAATTTGAAGCTCTTTTTCACAGAAAACTGCTGAGTCTTCCAGAAACTGATGAACTTCGTTTAAAGTCATTTAAAGCACTTCGTCTCACAAATGCAATAATGTATACAAATTGCAGCAAATGTGCATATTAAAGGCATGAACGATTTTTTTAAATACGTTTTATTTATATAAAATATGTAAATGTTTTTGAAAAACAAAAGAATATATCAAAATGAATTTCAGATCATTTTAAATAATGCAATTAGCGCTATCCATACGAAAAATTTGAAGAAAAAATTTGGAGCTGTTTTTGAGAAAATGGTGTTTGAGCGTTTCTGAAAGTGTGTAATTTTGAACTTATTTTGAGAGAAAACTTTTGAGTTTTCCAACTTTAAATGACATCATTTCAAGAACATGTCCTTATAAATGCAATAATGTATATAAATCGCCGCCAATATTAATATTAAAGAGTGAGAGAAAAGTAAAAAAATTGTAATTTAAAAAACAAAGGAATGACGTTTATTTTATTTCAGAAAGAGCATTTAACAGTATCCTTATCAAAAGTTAAAAGTAAAAATTTGGAGCCGTTTTTGAGAAAAGCTTGTTTTTGTAATTCTTTAAAATTGCTAATATTACAGGCAATATTGCACGAAAAAATACTAAATATTTCTAAAAAATGTGCATGACCCCAATGAAACAACTAATTATAGAGAACAAATTTTATTTAAAGGAAAAATCTCTATCTTCAATATTGTAGCTGTAGGACGTTGCGAAAATTCAGAGTTAACAGTGGAAAACAGACCTATGCCACCTTTATAAGTTTATTTCACTCTATTCATACAAAAACATTTGGAGCCATTTAAGGGAAAATTGTGAAAATGCCCAGGGGGCTTCATGTACACCCTAAAATTAATAAATGTTTCTCAGAATCGCAAAGCTTCCACTAAGGCCAAATCGACAGGGGTTTATTCAGTTTGGACAAATTTGTACGAATAGTTTATGCGCTAGTGTTCACATACACCACACGGACGAACTCACGGACGTTTTGAAAAAAAACAACACTTTTTCGATATTAGGAGACCTCAAAACTTGTATTTCCGTTGAAATCTCGAAATCGATTTTCCGCTACATTATGAAGCATTCTATATATTACATGTATTACTCCGTATGCGAGATAGTATACGAAAACGCAACTAGAGGTGCTACAGATTGGTACAGACATTCTCGTAGTAAAGTTTTCTAATATTTTTTGTGTGTGAACTAGAACTGTACAGTCTTACCCCTCTTTCTTGTCTGCTGCCAACTATCGCCACCCAAGGTAATTTTTTTTAATTTATCAAATTTGCGGTTTCCAAATAATAGAACCGAAATATTATTTTAAAAATTCAAATTTATCCATTGCATTTGCACTCTTTAATATGCCGTAAAGTTCATTTTCGTGTATTCTTTTGTTTTTTCAAAAATTATATTAACTCAATTTTTTTCAATATCTTTCACGCCGTTAGTATGCACATTTCAGTGGATTTATATACATTATTGAATTTCTGAGTGGAAGTTCTTTAAATAACTTCAAATGATTTTTTTCGAAAACGCAATAAATTCCTGTGAAAAAGTTTCAAATGTTGCATTTACAGCAAAGCTTAACGCCATTTTTGTAAAAGTGGCTCAAAATGTTTTAATGAAAATTGCTATTTAGCGCAAGTTTTAGCCTTCTTTAATATTATTATAATACTATTTCTACTATTTGGAAACCGAAAAGTTGGGAAATTGTCAAAAAAAATGTACTTCGGGCGACGATAAATGACAGCTGAAGAGAGAATGGACCAAGACTTTAAAGCCAGTCCATACCAAGGATATTAGAAAAATTTTCTACGAGAAAGTCTGTGCCATTCTGTTGCATCTCTAGTCCTAGTCCTTGTTATGTTAGTAAGTGTGAGAAAGGAAAAATTAAAATGTGTATTCATGTAATATATATTTATCGAATAGAATAGTTTGAAATTCATTAAGAATTGTATTTACTGTACAAAAAATTACAAATATTTTGAACGAATGGTATAGGTAAAATAAAATAGTAAAATTGCGTTGCGTTTACACAACGTTGGAAAGAAATGTTTATGCACATTTCCAGCGATTTGTATAGATTTTTGAATTTGGGAGTTGGACTTTTCAAATGACTTCCAGTGAAATTTTTTGAAAACTCAAATGTTTTCTGGGTAAAAGACCTTGAAATTTCGTAATTACACCACCGCTTGAACGCGATATTTTTGTAACATCGTCTCCAAATTTTGCATCACGAAAATTACAATTCGTATTTCAAAATGGCGATCACTATTCGTTCAACGTTTCGCCCTAGAATGACAAACTATAACTGCCGGTGACTCGAGCAACAAGGACTGTCAGTAGTCCGCCGAATTCATTTGGCCACTCTTTCAGATAGGGGAGGTAACACGTCACACCCGTTCAGGACTGAGCCGGTGGGCCTCACATGCCCAGCAAATATCGCGCGGCGTTGCGGTCAGCGGATAATAGATGGCGCTCTCACTGACCACAGCGGCATGCATTCTTCTTACTCCCGCATTCTAATGAAACTTACGTTTCATCGGTGGCTTTGACGTTCGGTTAATTAAACCAATGGTCACATATTATATATATATATATATATATATATATATATATATATATATATATATATATATAAATTAAATAACAATGCTAAATATTAAAATGTTTGGAAATCTAATTATTACTTTTTCCCTCAAGGTATTTACCGACTGCTCATGCATAACGGAGGCAAGAAGTTCAGCACCTTTTCAGAATACAATATCTGACAGGTACCTGCTTCCAGGTGCGTGTTCCAGTGATTGTATTGGAATTTTCTATATATTCCTCGCCATTCAATTCTTCATGCATTTGTTGGGAAACACAGGAAAAATTGGCAACATACTTATCACTTACAGGTAAAGTATGTTTTTAAACAGGACTGGTAATCCAAGACTATTTTTATTTTTTTGTATACTACTTCTTTCTTCGTAAGGGTACCTAGGGACCACGAGACATCTTTCTAAGTTGCTCTTTCTTCTTTCTCCAGCACTCCATCTTCACACGTATTTGATTTCCCTCTTCGGACCATTTTGCACCAGTTTTCCTCTCCTTCCTTCCTTCCTTGGTATCCTCCATTTTTTTTGCAATATATCTTTAAAATTCTTCCAAATCTTCACTTATTTCCTTCTTCCTTTCTCAATTTTTCCTTCTTCACTTATTTTGTTCCTTCCCATCTTTCTTAACTTCCTAACCGAGGTTATGGTAGATTTCTTATTCCAAAGATCCATGAATTTTTTTGTTAGCCAGTTATCATCCATCCAGAATATGTATTGAAAAATAAGCAATCTCTTCCGAATTGTGTCTTATTTTTTCTATGTTGCGATATATTTCATCATTGCTTCTTAAGTTCAAGAATTCTGTTGTTTTGAGCGGACAAAGTATTTTACGTAAGGTTCTTCTATCGAATACTCTGTATGCCACTGTGTATATTATTGTTTGTAGAAGGTAATAGAAAGTATTCAAATTCTACAGCGAAAAGTACTGATTCGTTTTCTGGCCCCCAAATACCGAAAAAATAGTTTTTTACTCTTATAAGTAGTAAATTACTTTCCCTAGTATGTTCAGTTCCTACGTTTGGTGGGTACTTGATACAAGAAAATGGAATTTTGGCAAACCGTCCAGCCGTCAGTTTGTCGGTCTGTGTCTACCTGTCTGTGAAGAACGCTAGCATCTTTGAAGAACGCTATGCACAGAATTTTCTTCAAAATTTACACTTCCCGATTGACCTGCCCGAAGACGCAACCCCTTGAATTTGAAGCGGATATTTTAATTTTTCGAAGCACTTTACACGAAGTCCCAATGGCATATTCGAAATTGTCTTTAAATTTGTTGCTCGAATTTAGGATAGAACGCTGTTAAAAATGGTTTCGATTTTCGTTGTTATATCTGAATTTGCGAAAATTGCAGAAGTTACATGTTTCAACCTATTCCATCAACTGCGTTATTAAAGATTGATTTTTTCTTAGTGATATCTGTCTTTCAAATATTCAATACTTAGTAACATACACAATAATTGTCAAAATTTCAGTAGTTTTCTCCTAATTTTCAATTAAATAGTTTCAACTTTAAACTCGTGGTGCTACAGAATGGCACATAATTTCTCCTACTAGTTAGTTCTTTTAATTTCTTCAGTCCGGGATAGTTTTTCAGTCTTGCTCCAGCCTCTTGCCAGTTACCATCTATCGCCGCCCCAAGAAAAAAATATCAATTTTTCGGATTCCTAATGGTAGAATCAAAATAATAATTTAAAAATAGTATAGAAGAGTAAAACCTGGTTCTATATGGAAATTTTCGTTAAAAATTTTTAAGTTGTTTTTACGAAATTGTTTAAGCGTTACGATAATGCGAAATTTGAACCTCTTATTCACACAAATATTTTGAGTTTCCAAAAAACTTCATTGAAGGTAAATTTAAGCATTCTACTCACAAATGCAATAATGTATACAAATCGCTGCAAATGAGCATATGAACGGCGAGAAAGATATTTCAAAACTAGAGGTGCTACAGAATGGCACAGACTTTCTCGTAGTAAAGTTTTCTAATTTCCTTAGTGTGGACTACCTTTAAGGTCGTGCTCCATTCACTGGCCAGCTGTCATCTATCGTCACCGAAAGTACATATTCTTGACTGTTTCTCAACTTTTCGATTTCTTAATAGTAGAACCGAAATTTGACTTCAGGAATATTAAAGAAGAGTAAAAGCTCGTCCTAAATAGAAATTTTCATTGAAAATTGTAAGCTTTTTTTAAGAAACCTCTATGCGGAATTTGAAGCTCTTATTCACAGGAATCTATTAAATTTTTAAATCATCATTTGAAGTTCCTTGAAGCACTTCCACACACAAATGTAATAATGCATACAAATCGATGGAAATGTCCATATAACAGTGTAAGAGGTATTTCAAGAAAATTACATTTGTGCAATTTTTTAAAAAACCTATGAATACACCAAAACGATCTTTACGTCATAAAAAATTAGCAATAGCAATTAGTCCTATCTACTGGAAAAATGTGAAGAAAAAATATGAAGCCATTTTTTAGAAAATGGCGTTTGAGCATGAAAATGCCAAATTTTGTGCTCATTTATGTAGAAAACTGTTGAGTTTTCTAGAAACTTTATTTGACATTATTTAAAGCACATGCGCTCATAAATATAATGCGCTCAATAATAATAATAATAATAATAATAATAATAATAATAATAATAATAATAATAATAATAATAATAATAATGTGAAGAAAGTGCCTTTTGTGTAGGTTTTACAGACGTGAGAGACAAGTAAAAAACTTCATGTTTGAATTTTTTTTTTAAACAAAAGAATACAGCAATATGACGTTTATGTCACGGCATAGGGTTCGTTTGGCACTAATCTTACCAAAAATGTACGTCCGTCTGTGAACACTACTAGCGCCTAAACCGCACGTACGATCTTTCGAAACTGAAGAAACCCCGGTGCATCTGGCTCTAGTTGAAGCTTTCAAATTTTGAAATGTATTCTTTAAAATTTTGAGGTACTTTACATGAAGTCCCCTGGACATTTTCAAAATTTTCTTAAAGACGGTTCCAAATTTTCCTATAAATTTCTTGTAAGAATATAGTTAAATATACTTACAAAGGTGGCATAGGTCCAATTTTCACGGTTAACTATGAATTTTCGAAAATTGCAAAAGTTCGATTTGAGAATAAATGTAGTATAAATCGTTCGCTTACGGGTGAGAGATGATGGATTGGGTTTCAAGTCTTGGGAGCCATGAAAACGGTAAACATTTCCTAAATTTTTAAAATGGTCCAATTTGTTTGTGAAATATCTTAACTGTGAACATTTCCTATCTAGAGGTACTACTGAATGGCACAGACGTTTACATTGAAAAGTTTTCTAATTCTTTTTTTGTGGACTGGTACTGTACAGTCTCGCCCCTCCTTCTTTCCTGCTGCCATCAACCGCCACCCAAATTACATTTTTTTAAAAAGATTTTCTCAACTTTTCGGTTTCCAGGTAGTAGAACACAAATATTAATTTAAGAATATTAAAGAAGGCTAAAACCACGTCCTAAATAACAATTTTCAATGAAAAATTTTAAGCCGTTTTTTAGAAAATGACGTTAAGCGTTACTATAAATGCGAAATTTGAAGCTCGTTTTCACAGAAATCTATTGAGTTTTTGAAAAAATTCATTTAAAATCATTTGAAGTACTTTTACTCACAAATGCATTAATGTGTACCAATCTATTGAAATGTGCATTTTAACGGCGTGAGAGAGAATTTCAAAAAAATTACATTTGTGTAATTTTAAAAACAAGAGTACACCAAAATCAACTTTACGTCATATAAAACAGTGTCATTGTTTTACTATCACTCGCAAAAGTTTGAAGAAAAAATTTGGAGCTTTTTTTGCTCCTGAAAATGACGTTTCAGCATTTATATAAATGCGGGTTTTTTCAGCTTATTTTATCAGAAAACCTGTTTTTGAAAAACTTTATTTCACATTATTTAAAGCAAATGTACTCTATATATATTACCTCTCAAGTAAGTAATACCGACGTGAGAGACATGTCAAAAAAATTAAATTTTTGTAATTTTTGAAAAAAAAACAACAATAGGTCAATAGGGCGTTTATGTCATCTTATGGGGTTTGTTTGGCACTAATCGTACCAAAAATTTAAACGAAGCTTTGTAGCCGTTTTTCAGAAAATCATGTTTTTGTAATTTTTTAAAATTGCAAATATTTCACGCCCTATTGCACGAAAACTGGATTTTTTAAAAATATTACATGACTGTTATGAAAGAACTAATTATGGACAAGAAATTTCAATTGAAGGAAAAATCTGTTTCTTCAATTTTGTAGTTGTAGGAAGACGCCGAAAAAATTCAAATTTTGGCAATTTTCGAAAATTCAGAATTAACCCTGAAAATGGAACCTTTGCCGTTATTGTAAGTGTATTTTACTATATTCTTTCAATAATTTTTAAGAAAAAAATTGGAGCGATTTTTGAGAACATTTTGAAACCTGGGAGGATTTATGTAAAGTAGCTCGTTGCGTGTATTTTGCAAATGTAGTACATTCCCACCTGAGATATGGCATAATATTCTGGGGAAGCTCATCCGTTAGTGCCCAGACATTTAGATTGCAAAAGAAAATTATCCGAATAATGAAAAAATCCCATCCACGTGATCACTGCAAGCCTCTTTTCATTGAGCTAGGAATTTTACCATTGCCTTGCTTATTTATTTACAAGTCTGTAGTATTTGTCAAAACTGACTTACTTAACGGTGGGAACAAATTTTCATATAATACTGATATTTATAGTTACAACACTCGACGTAGAAATCATGTTCATCAAGTGTCAGTATCAACAGCTCACTACAAGAAATCCACATACAATACATGTACGTTACTTTACAACGCATTGCCAGATGAAATTAAACAATTAAAATTGGTACACAAATTTAAGTTAAAAGTAATATCTTTTCTGCTGCAAAACTGTTTCTATACAATTCGAGACTATACTGATCGAAAAAAAAGAAAAATTATGTTTACTATAACAAAACAATGATATAGTATAATAAATTAGTTTACATTTACATTGTATAATTTAAAAGAAGACTTAAATGCCTGTAACAAGTAATGTACTTCAGCTTCCGGGTCAATGACCCCCATCTCGATCGGGTTTTTGTCCAGTTTCCCTGATCCATTGAGCAAACGCTGAGATGGACCCTTGATTTGCTTCTGGACGTAAATGTAGCTTCACTATGCGCACGTTTTGTTGAGCTTTCCTTTTACTTGTAGTGGTAGTAGAGCTTAGGGTGAGTTTCTATTTTGTTAGCAATACAGAAAAATTAAATCTGTTCATTCCTTTACCGTTAAAAATAATTTTTCTATAATTGGCAACGCAAATATCTAGTTTTTGAAATGTTAATCTCCCACTTTTTTAAATTTACTATTATTATTTACTATTATTTTTCCATCTTTCAACTATTAATAGTTAAATTGTTGGGAAGGGATTCTGAAACTCAAGAAAGTGTGCGCAGATGATTTTCTCCCCCATACGTCACATACAATGTTTGACTGTTTTTGACTAAATAAATAAATAAATAAATAAATAAATAAATAAAGTATCCCCAATGTTTAAAGAATGTTTTTTTAAAATATCAAAGCTTCAAGTAAAGACTTATGGACAGGGATTTCTTCAGTTTGGAAAGGATTGAACGTGTGGTTTAGGTGCTATCAGTGTTCACAGACGGACACAGTCAGACGGACGGACGTTCTTCTTTCAATTGTTTTCGGCGTCAGGGACCCACAAAACCGGAATTCTGGCACCTCGAGTTACAGGATTTTTTTTCTTAATTTAGCAACTAGATTTACCAACTTTTTCTTTGTAAGGGCCCGGCAATGATTATTTTTCTGTCGAAGATCCGAGGTTTTTCCGCGCACTTTCTCTATACTACGTATATTACTCCGTATATACGTACGTATACGAGTAAGTAAAAATAATTGAGAGAGTGTACGAGTAGTTTATAAAGGCATATAGCTAGATTATCGAGTGGTCAAGTTATTTAATGTAAGGATAAATGTAAAAAGAAGATAGGAAGTGGAATGATATTTTTGTGTGCCAAAAGAGATTAGTTTACTTCATAAAGTGAAATAATTAGATAATCGTACGAAAATTAGAGGAAAGAGGGAATGAAGAAACCTAAGATGGGAACTTAAAAAGAGAAAGGAAACAAATATAACGAGAATTTTATCGAACGGAAGAGAGAGGGAGGAGGGAGAGAGATAAGGAGAGAGTGAGGGATAGAGAGGGGGAGAGGGAGAGAGAGAGGCGGAGAAAGGGAGAGAGAGATGAGAAAGCGCTAAGGATTAACTGGAAGTATTTATTTAAAAATGGGATAGAACTTTGTACGATAGGTAGGATATGAAATTCGTCGCAGTGTTGAATAGAGCAGCGTCCACCCTCTTCTAATTTTTGGCAAGCGAGCAGTGGGCATGTTGTTATGTAATATTTTCATGAATCCAATTAGTGACTTCTTTTTTCAACTTATGAAATGTACTGCTATTTTTTGTAGTGGGCGTGAGATTGTTCCAAGCACGGATGGCAGTAACTGAATGATTTGCTAAACGCAGTGGTATTATGATGCGGAATACAAATAAGGCGTGACGCTCGGGCATGATGTAGCTTCATAATCTGTAATCGTTGTGATAGGGTGGTATGGTGTGTGCTGTTTAAAATCTTGTAGAGGAGAAGGCAGTGAAGTAAACGCCTTTTATCAACGGTATGAGTTTTAGAATGTGCATAAATAGTTGAAATATGGTCGTATTTTTCAAGGTCGAAAATAAAACAAATACATGCATTTTGAGGTACTTGTATCTTACATTGCTGTTTTAGATTTATGTCAGTCAGTGGGAAATCGCAGTAATCAAAATGAAGCATAAGAAGGGATTTTACGAGGGTCTGAACAGTTTTTGTAGGTACAAATGTACGAATGCGGTTTAGAACATGCTGGGACATGAATACTTTTTGACAGGTTTTATCGATTTGAACATTTCAGTTAATAGTATTATCCATATGCACACCTAATTTCTCGCGTCGTTACTCCACGGTAAAGGAGGTTCATTTATGCAAATGTCAGGGAGAGCGGAAATTGCTGTCTTCTACGCCGAGGGAAATTCCCTGCATTTTAGCAACAAATTAGTCATGTTCACTATTGCAGGGAGTGCTACATCAGCTCCGAACTTCAGCAACTTTCATTGATTCCGTCGGAGCCAGAATGCTTTTGATTTTAGACTAAAAATTATTTTTGTGAAGTCTGTGGGTGTTGATGATGCAATTAAAAGTGTCTTTAATATCTATTTCTGGGTTACCCAGCAGGGATAAAGTTTGAGATTTTAGGAATGGATTAATTCGCTGCGCAAACGTAACAAATGCATGATTTAGCAAATCAAGTGACACATTTATTTCTGTTGAATTTCGAATATTTCCAACACCTATAGTGCGCAAATTTTTCCAGAGCAATTTACAATCACGGTTATTTTGAAAAATAGAGTGATATTTAATCTTGTCATTTCGTAACCTTTGGGTTGAACGATTTCTAAGTTTTTTATACGCAACATGGTCTTTGTTGTTCCTCGTCCGTCCGTTTTATTACGGAAACATTTCCGTAAATACTGCTACATTGTCATTGAGCGAGGTTACATTTTGTAGAATATTCCAAGAGATTGAAAATCCATCAGAAACGAATGACTTTGAATCGAAGTTTGTATAATCTCGATATTTTATTATTTTCGTGTGTATATGGGACACTACGAATATGATACGTAGATAAGATCATGTTTTGATATTCCCGAACGGAAGATTGTCCTTCAGAACGCGCTCTTGCGGGGCTAGACGCTACGATATGATCCATCCATGCTGCAGTATTTCTTGTGGTGTGAGTTGCCTTTAGGGGAAAAATCATTAGGTTCATATTACGAATATAACGAGCAAAGTTTTCAGATGAGGCAAATTTTTTCAATAAATTTCTATTGAAGTCCTCGTATTTAGTGACACAGTAAGCGAATAAGTCGTCTAGTTCGTCAATTTTTCCTGATTTGGGAGGATAATGCACTACTGACAAGAGACACGTTTTACCTGCGAGATTAACTTCAGCAATTAAATATTCGGTGAAGTGGTCTTTATGATTTGCTAAAGGGAAAATAACTTTACAGTTAATGTCATATCGTAAATAAATACCGACACCAGCGCCATGTGTAGCAACGCTGGATTTTCTATCAGATCTCCAAGGACGGTATCCGGAGACTTAGACGGTTTGAGAATTTAAAGATTTTTGAGACATGTTTCGCTAATGAGGATTGCGTTAATTTATGTTTTGTTACAATTTCCTGAATCTCGGAGTGATAACAAAGTAGAGAATGTGCATTTAAATGCACGACGAAAATCAGTTCCTAGAAATACGCGGCGTGTTGTCTACAGTGCCCGGGGCTGACAGGGAAGGAGGTGGACACATGCAGGTAACGACGGCTGTGGGGTGGGGAAGATACTTTGCAATGGAATACAACGGGAATTTCCTAAAACGGCCGCAGTTTGTCTATGACTCAGAAGGATGAAAGAGGTGGCTTAATGAGAGGTGTACAGAAAGTACACTGAAGCCACAAAAGGGAATATTTTTCTCTATAACGGCCCGCAATGGTTTCTTTAAACTACTTTCTCGAATAGAACTGAATGGATAAAAATATACCACATGTGCCATTTTTGTTGATAATTCTGAATTTTCAAAAGTTATAAATAATGCAGTGGTTGTGTTTACATCAAGAGATTTACCAATGATCACTAAAATAATATTCTTACATGTAACTATTGTTACCTAGTTATCAGAATTTATTCTATTTCAAAATTAAGCTCTCACTAACTTGTTCAAAATTCCGAAATCGCCTTGTGATTCAGATACAGCAAGTTTAAGTCCAAAATTTTGATTTCCGACTTTGTTTGACTTAGGCAAACCCTTTTACAAATAGGACAAAATGGGCAAAACTTTACTAAACGATGTTGTGTGCAAAAGTTCGAAATTCGCAGGTGGAAGTGCAAGTCACTTTAAAGTACAAAATTTGTTTTGCGATTTTGGACGTTGTGCATCTTGGGCAAAACTTATTAAGGCTAAATGTACCGACACTAGTTCCATTTGTCGCCACCACGTGGCAGCACCAAAATAAGCAAAATTTACTAGACCGATAACGTCTGAACAAATTGTCCGATTTTCGATCTGTAAACGGCATTGGACTCCTTTTTAAAATAGAATTCACGCTACAATGCCGCTTTTTCAAAAAATATTTCCAAAAAAAATTTTAAATGATTTCTCACAGTTACAGGAAGAAATTAAAAAATGTGGGCTTATAGCGCGATGACGACGTGCTTCCTGAATCCAACGCCGTGTCAATCATGCAAATCGGATGAATAGGAGCGGCGTAAAGTGAAATTTCGGAAAACATACCTGATCCCCCTTCCCCTTTCCCCCCTTCCGCCTTCGCGCAGTGAACTTGGAGTGAGCATTCGCAACGATATTCGAGAACCACTGTCCCAGTGCCATATCGGATTTGGAAATCCCGGAACCCCTCCCCCACGGTCACTTTAGCCTAGCCCTTCGCGGCGGGCGCTGAAAGAACGCCCGCCGGTGCCTAGAGGTTCTCACACAGTAACAACCTAATCCATGGTTTCACAATGGGCAAACTGAATCAGACCTGTAGAGATATTTCATGATTTTCACCGTGAAATATAAAGATGGAGTCTCACAATTGTTATAAATCTTGGAAACTCAGTCATCGAAGTGAAGATTCGATGGATTATATAGTACGAGTATATACACTTTACCTTCGATTCCTCTCCATTCGCGTGATTGTGATTATTATTATTATTATTATTATTATTATTATTATTATTATTATTATTATTATTATTATTATTATTATTATTATTATTATTATTATTATTATTATTATTTATTATTATTATATTATTTTATAATAATAATAATAATAATAATAATAATAATAATAATAATAAAGTCCTAATGTTTCGTTCTTTTCAAGTATTATATTTCTCTGCTAAGAAAGCAAAGGATAAAAGTCAGAGAACTCAGCAGGGTATTCCAGCGTAGACCAAGAAAGGATAAAGAAAAGTTTCTTCAAGAAATATAGCACGTCATACGTAGTTTTTAACTGTTTTTTGACGCTAAATAAATAAATCAATAAAAAGAAAAATGCAAAGAAGT